>WSXT02180251.1:0-37416 GCA_011762715.2 Neuroterus valhalla | reverse complement strand
CTCAACTTCTCACTCATCCCGTGGCTGCCTTTTGCTTCCCCCCTTGAACCCCCCCCCCCCCCCCCGAAAAATTTTCTGGATACGCGCCTGGAAATGGTGAATTTCGAACTCGTTTCATCTAATATTGAGATTTCCGAATAAAATTTACAAATACGTCTATTTTTCTTATGAGAAACACGTGTTAAACTTCACGTGGCTTGCGGCTCCTCTAAATATTTTTTTCTTTCAAAAAAAAAAAAATGCATTCATTTTTTTGCGGATTCGAGAAATTCCCGGGCGTTTTGCATAAAAATTCGAAAAAAATTTTTGTGATGCATTTTTGGATCACCCTATTATACAATCTTGAACGTTTTTAATGAAGATCTCCTCAAAATGTTATAGTTCAGAAATGTTCATGTTTGACAGATACCAATTAAAACTCATTCAATTTCAAATTGAAAGACTTTGCATGCGTAATTAATGTCTTACTTTGCAACTTGGAGCTGCAAATTCTCGTACATTGAGCACCCCCTTATTCGGGATTTCTAATCTGAAATTATTTAACTGTGAACGATTTTTGTTCGAAAATCCATTCTCTCAATTTGAAATTGTTATTTTTTATGAAATTTTAATCTGCAATTATTGAATATTGGAAGATACTAATTGAAAATTATTAATCAATACTCCATAATTTCAGGATTTGTTTCAGATCTTTTGATATGTACAATTTTTCAGTATAATTTCTTCAATTATAATTTGAGGTCATATTATCAAATTTCGAACGATTTGAGCTGAAAAATGTTTCTTTTCAAACACTTCATAAATTCAAAATAATTTGAACCTGCTCCATTTGGAAAAGTCTCATTTCCCAAAATTGTAATTTGCAATTATTTGAGTTTGAACGCTTTGGATCAGAAATTACATTACAATCAGACATTGAATTTTGAAATCAGAGATTGATATACTTCGAAATCATTCATTTTTCAACTCTTCCGTTTAAAATATATTCAATTTAAAATTCTGCCGAATTAAAATTATCACACATTTTTAATCTGATATGAAATTTTTTAATTTTTTAAAATATAAATTATTTCGTTCAGGGGAACATTAACTTCTAATGGATATAATTATAGAATCATTCTCAAAACTTTGAATGCAAAACAATTAAAGTTGAAACACATACACATAATTGATTAATCATTAAAGCTTTAGCTCTAATTAAAACTGAACAATAATTTCTGAAGTGTTTCCAAACTCTTATTCATCAAAACAAATCCATTTGAATGAAACGGAAGTAAAGAAACAAAAGAATCTCCGCGAACCAACTGCATGGTACTTACATAAGAATGTTATCACATTAACATTATTATTAGTAATTAAATTGATTCAAAAGAATAGAATATATTATCAAAGAATTAGTATTTCATATAAAAATACTTAAATGTATATTCACGGGAACGTTAAGAAATTGCGATTTCAAACATGAAATTACATAATGAAATATAATAGATATTTAACACAGGATACAAAAAATTGATGTTTGATGTTAAATTTTCAATTACTTTGAGAATGTTGATGTTCGTTGTTGGCTTCAGGGTCAAGTAAAATTAGATACAAATTAAATTGTTTTTAACGTTTTGATACTAAATGGCAGGTTTACCACTCAACTTTTGAGTGTACCCAATATTTTAAAATTTCGAAGGCTTTAAAATATTTCACAAAGATTTTGAATATTCAAAAGATTCCAATTATTTCAAGATTTGAATAAATTGTATACCATTTTAAATGAGACAGCTTTGGATTTCAACTGTTCTATCGTTTGAATGAATTTGCCAACATTCTGAATAAAAAGAAATGTATTATGAATTACTTCGAATGTATCCAACACTCATAATTCATGATTGAAGTTAAAACCATATCTTTCAAAACAGCTACAACTTTCCTGATTAACTCGAAGAATATTTTCAGTTTTCTAATAAATAATTGCATAATAATTTGCAAATTACTGGATGAAAATACATTGCAAGGGAGTTAATGAATAAATTAATTGTATTTACGTGTATTTATTGATCGATTTATGTACAAATTTAATAATTTCTGTCCAACATCACCGAAACTTGAAAACAACAGACTTAAATACATAATTATAAATAATACAATCACAATCACTATCATTTAGAAATAAATAGCATATTACTATCGTTCCAAGAAGGACAATTTCAATAGATTCATCGCCCATATTTACAAATTGTTATTAATCATTATTAATCGTGGCCAAGTCGAGTTTCCAATATACATATCACGCCGTTCTCTTCCAAAAAGGACAACAGCTGACTGATTTGGCAATTCGATCAACTTGCATACATAATAGTCTCGTGCACAATCCTAAGCAATCTCGCAATAATAAGCTGCCCTACGACAATAAAAAAAAGAATACATCGAGCCTTAATCAATAAAAGCCCCGCTAGCGATTCAAAAAAATATTCATAAATTACAGAAGGAAACGCAACTAATTCCTTAAGCCTTATTCCACGAGAAGTCACTCTCACCGGTCACACACTGTCTTTTATTTAATAATTCTTCGATAAATCCTCATTTATTAGAATATGTACATTAATAGCTCTCACGTTTCGATTCTACTGATTATCAATCCAATAATTGTCAATTCCAACAACGAAATTTAGATTCGTTCAAAAGCTATAGATTTCTCTTTGATAACCTTAATCATATATAAAAGAACGTCTTTTCTTTCTTCCTTTGTCCAAATTACGGAACAATTTCCCCGATGAGATTCCAAGGTAGGTCCTATGTACTTTTACAACGAATCGCAGTAGCTAGTCTCGAAAAGAAGTACCGATAAGAACAGTACAGAATAAATTCAATAGCTTACTAACTAAGGCGACTCTCTCGCTATCGTAAAATGATTATTATAACCATAGTAAAATATAAATCCAACCTTAGAGTGATATCACGTATCGAGATTTCTTATCGACAAATATCAAACGAGTCTATTCCTCCTTCCATCTCTCGCATTCTTCAAAGTTTGACTTTCACGAATTCTTTACAAGAATCGTTAATGCATCAGAGAAACGATTCTAGTCACAAAATTACCCCCCAGCCCCTCAAATATTTGCATATTCCTCGCAATATGAAGCATATATACAAAAAAAATTGCACGATCACAATTCACAATTTGTAGATAATTGACAATGTGTAGATATTGTAAGATAAAATTCTGCCTTATAATCTTAACTTTCCTAATCGATACTTTCCTCTTAAGATATTATCAGCCAACGGAAATGTCGAATGCAATAAAAAAATCTTTTGAATACTTTAATTCTTGATCGAATTCTCTATCTATTTTGGCGCTAAGTATAAATCAATGCCGCAAATTGGTCCATAATTTTGGCTTGTGGAGTTTGGAAAGGACATTGATATAAGAGTTTTAAGATTCTGGAGAATTTAAATCGGGAGTTTTTCTAACAGCAGAGAACCTAAAGAGATTTTTAATGCTTTTAATTTTTTCAGTGATGGGAAACTCAAGTTGGTAACTATTCAAACTTGGACATTTTCAAATATTTTGAACTTTAAATAAATAACAATATTCTATTCTTCCCACTCTGAAATCAGTTATTCCCCACCATTTATTACAGAAAAAAAATCAAAATTCCGATAAATTCTCAAAAGGTTAATTGCCTGCAATCCCGAGATTCTGGTGTTTCCTCTTACGAATCCTATTTGATATGAACGTTATTTGAACTAGAATTATTCTCTCTTATATTAAACGTGACTTTCTAGGGGCACTTTGTAGACTTTCGATGTGAGGCTCCCATCTGGAAGGGACTGAGGACGGGCGTTGGTGACGTTGAAGACGACGTTGCTAGGTCCACGAAAGCTGACTTCGATGAGAAAACTGGTATCAGCAAGATTAAATCGATTGCTGCTGAGATCTGGTGAACTGGTGCGCAGCTGACTCTTCTTCGTTGGCTTGCTGTCGTTCTCAATAATTTTCTCGGCCTCTGCTTGGAGCTTATTATCGAGCCAGTGTACTTTGTCAAAGTCCTTGGTCCCGCCAACGGTGTGTCTCCTTTTAATAGAACGTTCAGGCATTCCGTTTTTCCTTTTCAATTTGGTCGCACTTTCCTTCCTGACTGATTGCCTCCTTTTGCTGATGTTAGATTCCGTTTTTTCAGTTTTCGTCAAAGACTCGGAACGCTTCAGTTTGCTGTTTGGGGACTCGGATCGATCCGCGTGTTTGTTGAGGCTTTCGGAACGTTTTAGTTTTCCGTTACTTGGAGAAGTGAGAGGTCGATCTGAAGAGTGTTTGTTCAAACTTTCAGATCTTTTGAGCTTCGATGTCACGTTTTCAGTTCGTTTGTTCAAAGACTCGGATCTTTTTAGGCGCGATCTGGGTTCGGAGGTGGCTTGACTCATGCTCTCAAATTTTTTAAGCTTGTTAGAATAAGAGGGATCGGAGGAGTCGATTTTTTGGGTGGAGTTGTCGTTTTTTGATGAGGTGTCAACTTCGCGGTGAGAAGGAGAGCTGGTGGATGATGTGTTTTCTTGAGAGTCGGGTGAAGAATCAGGTCGCTTTTTTGTGTGGGAAGATTGTTCGAGTTTTAATTTTTCGTCTTTTTCACTTGCGTCAAGAAATGTACTTGAGGAGGGTTCGTCTTTCTGGGATTTTTTGCTGGAGACGTGACGATCGTTGTCTGGCAAGTCTGCCACACTGGAGTCAGTTGTGTCCACTATTCCGGAATCAGAATCTTTTTCTGGAACATGCTGTGAAAAGGAGCGTTTATTGTAGATTAATTGAGTTGTTGATTAATTGACTTTTTAATGTACACCAGCTTTAAAGAATTCGAAGAATTCACAAAGTTTCAAAGATTTCAAAAAAATGTTGGAAATATGAACAAATGCCTAAAGATTTCAAAACGGTAACTTATTCAGGGTGGCGATTCGGCGGATGATTTCAAATTCCCGGTCATTTCCCGGTTCTTCCCGGTCATGTTTTTCAATTTTCCCGGTCGACTAGGAGTAACATATTTATATTTGTCGCAAAACGCAAACATTTATTTTTATTCATGACGTTTAATCTAAACATCCTTCAACACAACAGATCAAAAGTGGCAAAATAAATCAATTTTGAAAAGAATAATAAAATTTTCAACAAAAAAATATCATTTTTTTCCCAGAAATGAAAACAGTTAAACTTACAATTGAAAAAATCAATTTATGATAACAAAAAAAAAAAAAACAGATTTCCAACAAAATAGTTATTCTTTCAACCAACGTGATGAATTTTTAAATAACATTATGAATCTTCAACCAGAACAGTTCAATTTCAAAACTAGAAGATGAATTTACAACTAAAAAGATAAATATTTAACTGGAGCACTTCAATTTCCAACCATGAAGGTGAATATTCAAACAAAAAAAATTGATTTCCAAATAGAAAGAATAATTTTCTGAGAAAAAATATAATGTTTTAACAAAATTGCGGAATTTCAAAGTCAACAAATAATAATTTTCAACTAAAAATGGAACAGTAACATTTTTAGTTTAAAAAAACCAATTTTTAACCTAGCATAAGTATTTTATACTCAAAAAACAAGAATCTTCAACTGAAGGAGTTGAGTTTTCAAACAGATGAATCAACTTTCACTGAAAAGATTATTAAATGAAAATTTTAAAAGTAGTTGAATTTTAAACTAGAAAGACGAATGGACGAATGTTTAACTGAATAGATTAACATTCAACTAGAATAGTTCAATTTTGGACAAAAAATTAATTTTCAACCAAAAAATACAATTTTTCAACAGAATGGTTGAAATTCGAATCATAAAAATAAAACTTAAAAAAAATGGAATAGTGACATTTTTGTCTTAAAAAATTAATTTTATACCAAACATAAGAGTTTTCAACCCGATGGACATTCGACTAGAAAGAATGGTTGAAATTTGAACCATAAAAATTAAAATTTCCAAATAAAAATGGAATGGGACATTTTTGTCTTGAAAAATTAATTTTAAACCAAACATAAGAGTTTTCAACGAGATGAATCTTTGACTAAAATGAAAAATGTTTGACTGTATAACTTGAATTTTTAACCGTAAAGAAGAATTTTTGAAGAAAAATGTTAACTTCCGAATAAAAAGATCATTTTCTTCAAAAAATCGATTTTTCAACAAAATATGTGATGTTTCAACGAGATGATTGAATTTTCAATTCAAAAAGACGAATTTTTACCGAAATGTCGAATTTTGAACTAGAAAAGATAAAATTTTCACTAAAAATGAAACAGTTGAATTTTCGGTTGGAGTATTGATTTTCAACCAAACTGATAAATTTTCAGGTAATATGATGAATGTTCAAATGAATAGATGTATTTTAAACAAAAAGATGAATTTTTTTCTAGAAAATTTAATTTTCTACAGAAAAGGTAAATTTTCCACGAAGTGCATTCTCAAAGAAATAGTTTAATTCCCAAAGTAAAAAATGAACGTTCAACTGAATACTTCAATTTTCAGCAAAAAAAAAAAAAAAGAATTGATTTTTAACAAAAAAGTTACGATTCCAACCAGAAGTTGATTTTGAATCGAAATAATACAACTTCAACAAGAAAATTTGATTTTCAACAAACGAGTTTAAATTCCAAACAAGTAGTTGATTTTTTAACTCAAAAAGGATGAATTTGCGATGAACAATGTAAACAAGCTTTCTATCATAATTCAGAAATATTTCTTTTTCTGAATACTACTCCTACTCTAAACCCTGCTTGAAAAACTTTATTTATTTAAAATTAAGAAGAGGAAACTTCAAAATCGTGACGAATTTTGTATTGGAGGAACGATTTCTTTAAATTCCTTTTTTTTAAATTCCTTTCTTCTAAATCTGAATTATAATCAGTTTAAGAAGTTCACGTTTCATGTAAAAAATTCCCTGTTCGAAATGAAATTATATTTCTTCACTGAAACTCCCTGCCCTAAAATAAAAACTATAATTATTTTCTGAAATTCCCTGTCCCAAGTCAGATAAATGAGGGAGAGCAAATAAAATTTGATAAATAAATTTTTTCGAAAAAATAAAGATATTAATTCTTTCTGAAGGTTTGGGCTATCATCAATTTGATTATCAAATTTGAGTCAGCTTAAAAAAATCTCACAGAGCAACCAATTTGTAAGATGCTTTTCTTATAATGAAAAAAGAAGAAATTCTTAAAAGAAAAACGGTAATTTCCCGTATTCTTCCGGTAAGATTTTTGATCGTCTAGTTCATTTTTCAACCGATTTGATGAATTTTCAAATAACATTATGAATCAGTAACCAGAAGAGTTAAATTTCCAACCAAGTAGACGCTTTTCTAACTAAAAAGATAAAAATTTAACTGGAGCACTCCAATTCTTACCATGAAGGTGAATATTCAAACAAGAAGAATAATTTTGAAATAAAAAGAATAATTTTTGAGAACAAATACAAATTTTCAACAAAATGGTCGAATTTCGAACTAAAAAATATATTATTTTCACCCAAAAATGGAATACTACCATTTTTAGTTCAACCATTAATTCAACCAACAATTTTTAGTTCAACAAACTAATTTAAAATCAAGCATAAGAGTTTTCTACAAAAACAAAAAGTCTACAGCTGAAAGAGTTGAGTTCTCAAACAGATAAATTAACTTCTACTGAAAAAGATAAATTGTCAACGAAAATTTGAATACTCAAATTTTTAATTGCAAAAAATCGATGTTTAACTAAACAAATAAATTTGTATCTAAAACTATGGAATTTTCTATTGGAATATGTTAAATTTCCAGTTAAAAGAAATTATCTGTAGAAAAACAAACTAACTTTCAAACAAATTATTACATTTTTACACAAAAGGATGAGGAATCAAATAAAATTGTAAATAATTCCCTGAAGTAGTTGCATTTTAAACCAAAAAGATGACTTTAACTGATATGATAACCCGTTAACTGGAATAGTTCAGTTTTTGACAGAAAATTAATTTTCAACCAAGAAATATATTTTTCCAATAAAATTGTTAAAATTTGATCTGTAAAAATGAAAATTGCCGAACAAAAATAGAATAGTCACATTTTTGGGTCAAAAAATAAATTTTAAACCAAACATTAAGAGTATCAACTAGATGGATGTTCGACTAAAATGGAAAATGTTTAATTGCATAACTTATCATAATCTTGTCTCATTTTGAACAAGAAATGATCAATTCTCCACTAAAAATGAAACAGTTAAATTTCCAGTTCAAGAAATTGAATTTCTATCAAACTGATGAACTTTCAGGTATAATGATAAATCTTCAACGGAAATCGATATAGTTTGAGCAAAAAGATGAATTTTGAACCATAAAGATCAATTTTCTACTAAAAAGCCAAATTTTTCCAAAATTCTCAAAGAAATAGTTTAATTTCCAAATTCAAAAATCCATGTTCAACTAAATACTTGAATTTCCAATGAAAAAATATGAATTAATTCACAACAAACAAGCTCAAATTATAAACAAGGTGATTTTTTAACTATAAAACGATGAATTTGCAATGAACAATGAAAACAAGTTTTCTATCATAATTTAGAAATATTTCTTCTTCGGAATACTACTTCTACTCTAAAGACTGCTTAAAAAACATTCTTTATTTAGAATTAGAAAGAGAGGACTTTAAAATTTTGAACTGGAGAAAGGATTTTTAAAAATTCCTCTCTTCTAAATCCGAATTATAATTAGTTTGAAAAGTTCCCGTTCCATGTAAAAAATTATCTGTTCCAAGTGAAATAAAATTCTACTTCTTCCCTGAAACTCCCTGTCCTAAAAAACACTATAATTATTTTCTAAAATTCCCTACCCCAAGTTAAAAAAATGAGGAGAAAGCAAATAAAACGTGATAAATACATTTTCTTGAAAACATTAAGATGATAATTATTTTTTTAGGTTTGCTCTATCATCAATCCGATTATCAAATAAAAAAATCTCACAGCGCAACAAATTTGCAAAAGGTTTTTCTTTTAATGGAAAAAAAATTCTTCCTCTCATTACGTAGGTATAGATATATTCAAATATTCTAAGAATCATATTAAAGGAGCGTTACATTCTTTAAATCAAATAATAAGATATCTTTCTAATTCATAAAAAGAAAGCGGTCATTTCTCGTATTTTTTCGGCAGGATTTTTGATAGCCTAGATTGAGTCAAGTAAATTCCCGGTTTTTAATTAAATTCCCGGTCATTTCCCGGTCAAGTCGCCACCCTGTTGTTTGTATCGGAAATATTGAAAATCAAAGATATAAGAAGAAAACAGCATAACTTACATTTTTCTGATGGGGGGATTTCGTTTTATCGGCAGTCGACCTGTGTAGACTCGGATCTCTGTAAACTTCAGGTGTGAATCTAGCTTGAGTTCGCTCAGCAGGTTTTTCTTCTTTGACTTCGGTCGGGACGTTTGTGACACTTGAGGTTTCGATAAACGAGGGGGCTTGACTCGTAGGGGTTACCAGAGACTTCCATTTGCGATCGAAGGTTGATGTGAGGCTGGTCAATAGATCGCTACCTGTAATCAGAAGATCGGATGATAATCCTCCTTCTCAATGAAAAATCAGTTCATAGATAAAAACATTGAAAGCCTCGATCGATCGGTTTTGTTATTGAGCGCAAAAAATAAACTTCGGGTGTCAAGTTATAACTGGCGCCGATATGAAAACTTGAAACATAAAAACAGAGTAGCTTAGGTGCGTTCTGGCTAATTGCGTGAGTTCATTCCTGAAATCATAATTAGAGCTGCAATATAATCAGAAAAGGGCGTACAGCGATTTTTTCGAAACAACAGCAACAATGACAACAGCAACGATTGGATAGGAGAAATGGTATAGGCATGGAGGTAATGACTTTGTAGTCGCTGTTACTTTCGAAAGAGTTAGGCATAAGATTTCAGTTTCAGGATGTTAATTCATAGAGATTTTGCTGGGGGAGTTGATGATTTGCCTCACAGACCCTATTTTATTTATTTGAAACTTAGAAGATCTAAACTTCAATCTTCTAATAAACTGAGTATTATATTTTAAAAACTAGGGTTCTAATCAAGTTTTTAAATAAAAAACAGTATCTAGCTAATTGCAAGGATCCGAGTGTTCAGTAGTTTAATTTCACGTAGAAAGGGGGATTTTATCCCGAAAAAAAGGAATTGGAAGGGGATTTCATTTAAAATTACAAAATTTTTATATCATTAAAGGAGCAAGGCCTTTTATTCAGCAAGTTTTCTAGTCATTTTTGAGTTTTGAATATTTTCTTAGCTAGCTTTGAAAAATCTATTTAACACTTCAGCACATTCTACCAATATTTTTCCAAGTTTTATAAGCTTTTCTGTTTTCGTTTTCTTGAAATTAAAATTTTTTACTGAATATATTTTCATCAGACAAAAGCTCTTACATGATGGAAATATTTTTTAATCTAAGCTAGACAGTGGATGACAGTGTACTCAAACGCAGTACAAACAAAAATTGTATTTACGAAACAAGCAGTATTATAAAATCCAACTGTTTTTTATTGCAAAGCCTAATATCATATTATAATTCATGTTTATTTCTATAAGAATCACATTATCTTGTTAGAAATTAATTTTTTAGTCAAAAAATCATATTTTTAACATACAGGTTCAACTATTTTGTAAAAAATCGATATTTATTAGTAGATAATTGAACAGCTTTGTTGAAAAGTCATCATTTTTGGTTAGGAAATTTGACATGTAACTGTCTGGTTTCAAAATATACTTTTGCTTTCTTTGGTTTTTCAGCTATAGTTCAAAATTTCTCTCTTAGGCTGAAAATTGATCTGTTCTATTAAAAATTCAACAATTTTGTTAACAGGTCATTATTTTTGGTTGAAAGTTTCACTGTTTTCTTGTTATTTTTTGGGTTGAATATTCAACTATTTAATACAGGGAATTAATAAAAATACAAATGTTTAGTTATAAGTATAATTACTTGCACAAATATTGAAATATTTGTTCAAAATGAAAAAATGTCTCAAAAAGTCATTCTTTTTGGTCGAAATTTTGTCTTTTAAGTTTGAAAATTCAACTATTTTCTCAAAAATTCTACTGTTTGAATGAAACTGAATTTTCTTGTTGAAATTTCATATTTTTGTGCTGAAAATTCAACTGTTTTTTATTGTAAAGCCTACTAATATATTAGAACTTATGTTTATTTTTCTAGGAATCACATTATCTTATAGAAATTTATTTTTTCAAAATCATATTTTTAGACTACAAGTTCAACTACTTTGTAAAAAATCGATATTTATTAGTAGATAATTGAACAGCTTTGTTGGAAAGTCAACCTTTTTGGTAAGGAAATTCGACAAATTGTTCGGAATTTATTCTCCTTCTTCATTGGAAAATCTTTCTTGGTTGAAAATGCTGCTCTTTTGCGGATAATACAACTATTTGGTTGAAAATTCAACTGTTTTGCAAACAATTCGTCTTCTTGGGTTGAAAATTTCACAATTTAGTGGATTTCATTTTCTTCTTGACTAAAAACTCTTGCTTACTTGCAAATTCTTTTTTTTTGTATTGACAATAAATTTCTCAATTTGAAAATTGATTTTCTAATCTGAAAATGAAATCCTCCTATATTCTTTGTCAGAAACTGATCTCTTTTAGCACAAAATCCAAACATTCACTTGCAAATTCATGCATTCTGTTGAAAATTTATATTTTTTGGTTAAGAGTTCATCTCTGTTCTCAGAAATTTCTTTTTTTAAATGACACGTAACTGTTTGGTTTTAAACTATACTGCTTCAAAAAAATTGAAAATTCTTTTGATTTTTTTTTTATTTTCCAGCTATAGTTTAAAATTTCTCTCTTAAGCTGAAAATTGATCTGTTCTACTAAAAATTCAACAATTTTGTTAACAGGTCATTATTTTTGGTTTAAAGTATGACTGTTTTCGTGATAATTTTTGGGGTTAAACATTCAACAGTTTAACATGGGGAATTCATAAAAATACAAATAGTTTCAAGTATAATTACTTAGTCAAATATTGAATTCTTTGTTCGAGATGCAACAATTTCTTAAAAAGTCATTCTTTTTGGTTAAAATGTTGTCTTTTAGGTTTGAAAATTCAACTATTTTCTTTAAAATTTCACTGTTTGGTTGAAAACGAACTATTTTGATAGAAAATTCTACTGTTTGAATAAAAATGAATTTTTTAATTGAAATTTCATATTTTTGTGTTGAAAATTTAACTGTTTTGTTTGAAATTCGTCTTTTTTGATCTGTTTGAATAAAAATGAATTTTTTAATTGAACTTTCATATTTTTGTGTTGGAAATTCGACTGTTTCGTTTAAAATTCGTCTTTTTTGATCGTCTTCAATCATTTTTCATTTTTTATAAACATCTTCTGGTTGTAAATGTTAACTACTACATTTTTCATTGAGAATTTGTCCTTTTCGTTCAAAATTCGATTGCTTGGTTAAAAATTTGGATTTCAGTTCTGAATTTTTTCTTTCTTTCCTAAAAAATTCATCTATTTTGTTGAAAGTCCGATATTTTTGCTTGAAATATTAGGAATTTGAAGCGAATCAAATTGAATTTAATGAAGTTCCGAAATCAATTTCATTCGAGAGAATTTATTTTCCTATTTCCTTAGAATATCTCTTTAATCACTTTGCATTATTGTGAAAGCCTTCTTTTATGTCTTGATTTCTATTTATGATTCTAGAAAAATAAATCGAAACTTGTAAAAAAGGGGGAAATTGGTCGGACCCTCGATTTTAGGTGTTCAAGTAATTTTTTTCAAATTTGAAGGGGAAAATGATAGAAAAGTATGAAAAAAAAGAATAAGGTACAAAGGGAACGGACTGGATCCCTGAAATCGCAACTACATATCATATTGAAGTTTCTTATTTGACCTGATAAAAATGAACAAAAAATCAACACTGAAAATAGTTGAAAGAGGGAAGAAGGAATAGGCTGTGAGGCCTGGAATTAGTATATCTCTAATCGATGCAGGATGATTGGTTGATCATTATCTGAGGTTGAAAAAACTGGATCAGGATCTATAAGGAAAAACAAAGCTTGAGAAAACGACGCAGATTCGGCAGCTGACGAGCACTTTGTGTGCGTGTAAAAAACGAAACTTGAAAAGCCATTCGGACGAGCCAGCCTTTAGCTTGCTTTAATTCGACGTACAACTTTCTCGGCGTTCCGATTTACCTCTGATTGTGAGAATTCGGTTTACAATCTTGGAGGATACCCCGACACCGTCTCCAGACTCTGGAATCCCTGGCTGGAGGAACTGTAACTGTGGCGAAGACCGCTGTGATTCGGATGATGAAGTTGTCGAGGTTGCTGTTGTTGTTGTGGTTGTTGCTGCTGCTGATTCTGCTGCTGGGATTGTTGGTAAGGAGGAGGGGCTGGTGATGAATGGGATTGGGGATGACGGTGATTCTGGTTTTGGGATCGGTGTCTTCGTGAGGGTGGCACCGGACCCTGCGACACTGTGTAGATGGGCCGATATGTAGCACCAAAAACTCGGACTGGTTGCGTGCCTACGCGTTCAATCCCATCATCATAGATCAATCTTACCACCGCCAAATTCAACACAATATAGGGATTCTTTTTATCGTCTGGAACTTTACGTTTAAACTAGTCCAGAAATCGAGATCATGATTCATTTTAGGTTACTATCTCCATCTGATTGCTGAGCAGATACTACCAGAATGAAACCAGAATGAAACTAGAATAAAAGCTTCAGCCAGGCCAGGTCAGTTTCGCTAATACTCATCAAAAGCTTTATTAGAGGAGCATCAGGGTGTCTAAGCGACAGATGGTTATTTTATGAGTCATTTCCCAGTTTTATCCCGGTCAATTTTCAATTTTTTTAATTCAACTTAAATTTCAAACGATAGATTTCGAGATATTTTCCAACATTTTAAAATATTTCGAAGATTTCTGATTTTAAAAACGGAGTGGCTTACCTTATTTCGCCCATTTTTTTGGGCGAAATAGCATGCTTGCCTTATTTCGCTTATTTCGTCAATTTTCGAGAAGAATTATATTTCTGAGTTGGAACATTAGATCATTTTCATTCATGAGCATTAAAATTTCGACTTGAAACAGAGAATTTTTACGAAAAATTATAATTCTAAATTCAAACAGGATTTTTGGAAAATTCGCTTCTTCAACTCAGAAGTCCTATGAACTAATAACTCAGAATCATAAAATTGAGAGAGGGACGTTTTGAATGAATTGAAAAATATGAAAAAGGAAAGTTCAAATAGTGGAGAATTTATTTTTACGAAAAAGAAAATAATTTTGGAATTCGAATGAATTATGATCAGGATTCTTCTCCGAAATTCCCGTTTGATGTCAAAAATTCTCTGTTCTAAGTCAAGGAATAGTTCTTTTCTGAAATTCCTAGTCCCGAAGTAAAAATTATGACCCTTTACGAAAATTTCCTATTTCAATTCACAATTACATTCATTTTAAAAAAATTTGTCGCCCACACACATAATTATACTTCTTTTGGATAATCTCGTAATTAGTCACAATGAAATATAGTAACTCCCTTTTTCCAATAATTCTTTCCCATTCTCCGTTATTTACCCGTTTTTTTCGGTGAACGATATTCCTGGCCGTTTTCCGGTACTCTTTCCGGTCAAGTAAACACCCTGAATATAATATATGATTTAAGTCTTCTCGTAATCAATATATTTCATTTTATTTGTTTGACTTTCGCAATCTGGCTTAATCGAATCGTCAAGTTCCAGAATTCAAAAAAAAAAAAAAAAAAATTACTCATACGACAGAAAAAACCAGAAAGATGGTAGTTTCTTAAAATTATTATTACAGCACAGGCACAAATTAATTTCTTATTCAGAACACAACGTGAATTAGCAATTTTAAAATGTTATTTCTTAAGCAATTAAAATGACAAGTCGGAATTTTATTTCTACTGTAAATAAAAAAAAAAAATTAAATACTTTATTGCATTTAATTTGAATTCAAATCATCCAAAAATGCATTTTGTGAGAGCGATTTCATTGCACACTTTAAAGATTTTTTCAGCGAATAATTTATGAAACCATAATATGTAATAAATTATGAAACTTAAAAAACAAACAGCCAAGCAAGCGGTGGTTACAAGAAAATGATCTTCACAAACTCCTATCTGAATCAATATAGGGATTTCTGAATTTGATGGTTATGACTCTCGAGAACGCAAATTTCAATACCTGAAAATGTAGTACTCCCTAAATTTGGGAAGTTTTTGAAAATCGTTCTCGATTTTATTGATCCATTCTCGATTTGAATAGCTGATTTAAAAAATAACAAGCGTGCCTTGAGCAAACAGAACATCGAATTATTATCCCAAATTATCGATTTTTCTTGCAACAGCTCACGTCTGCACCGAGAAAGATATCAAGGTAAAATATTGAGAAAAGCCTCAGAAAATAATAAACTACGTTTGAATAAAACGTTTGTTTCCACATAAAGAATTTTTTCTTGCTAAAAAATATCAACAAAGAAAATTGTCAACATTTTGAAACAAATTTTGAATGCAAACGCAATTTCTGGTTCTCTAATAGTTTTCCCAAAAATACAACTTGATATCTTTTTCGGCGCGGACGTGAGTTTTCGCAAAAAAAAATGATAGTTTGGGTCACGTGACTTATGTATCGCAAGGCCTTAAATATTCAAGCGCAATTGACATGCAGTCCTGTACGAAAAACTGTAACGCATAAAGCTCTAAGCTTAAATTTTCAGTTAGTTGAAAATAATAATGAAGCTCTATCTCACTTAATTCAAATGTGAACAGTTTGTGTCTAGAATTCTAAAGTGCACCACGATAGAAAAACTTACAGACCATGCTCAAAAGAAAAACGTTTATCTGCGTGACAAAAATATAGTTGAAGCACGACAGCCCCTGGCGAGAAAAAATTTAAAAATTCCTAACCAAGATAACATAATGGAAAAGAACGCTCGATTACAAGACGTTTCATTTTCAATGCTTATACAAATCGCTTGAAAAAGATGAAGAAGAGAAAACAAGTACCTAGAAAGCTTTTTGTTAATAGTGAGAATCTTCTGAGTCCAGTGTAGAAAACAAGATCCGGCTACACTCACCGATCGTCAGAAGCAAATTACGGAGAGAAAAAAATGCACAGAGAGAATAAATTAACACGAAAAAGGGTTTGCGCATAAACTTGGGGCAAAATCCTGAATGTGCCTGAATTGGGAGAGGGACACAAAGATGCGTGAAGTGTTTAATATTTCCTCCAGAAGATTCGCTCCATTGTAAACCATAAGCGATAAGAAAACATTTTTTATGTTATAATTTTATTTTTTTCCTCAATCTTTATGATACTATAAGACGAAGAAAAATTTTTTTTATGATTAATCAACGGTTATGGTCTACATAAAATGTTACTTTTCAATTATTTCGCGTCCAGACTTGAATAAATTGGAGTGTATAATGTCAAAGCGGTTTAGGCAGGAACAAGAGCAACACAAATTCTAAAACACGCATCCGGTTTTTTAAAATTATAACTGAATTGTATTTTTTGACAATGAGGGAGCTAGAGCGCTTCGGGTTTGATGAGAATCGGCTTAAGGCTTTGTTAGTTAATAAATTCAGATACTGACCATCGTCTGAAATATCCCCGGGAAGTCCTCGACGTTGTTGAGAAGGCGATGACGAGGGATAGCCGTGAATCTCGTGCAGCGAGTCTAAACTTCCATAGCGAGTCGGTGCCAAGAGATTAGAATCCGATGACTGCTAGAACAATTAAAAATTCATTTTATAAATATTATTGAGAACTTTCGTAAGATTTAGAGTATTTTTACTTGATACAGGCCTCGAGTCAATTACAAGGACTAAAAAAACTCGCACGTATCTTAAGATATTACAAAAAATTATCGTTTACAATTTTTGAAGGTATTGAAAAATATTCTTAACAGTATAAATGCACTAAAATATTTTTTTGAAATGTATTCCTCTAGGGATGAAGAGTACAAGTTTCCTACAAAGAATTGCCATTTATAATATATTCGATTTCCAAACAAGTTAATATTGTTTCTTTCCAGTTCAAGTCCTATAGGATTGGTTGAAAAAGTAATATGATATACAAAACTTGAATAAAAGGGATTATGGAGAAATTCCATACAATTATATGATTAATGTTCTATTTTATGGAAATATTTTCAAACCATTTTGTTTGTCAATGCTCTGTTTTCACTTGATTGAATTTTTTATAAAACTTTTGTACTCCATTTCTAACATCAGAGGATTATTACAAAATTTCGAATTTCGACCTCTTCCACATATTCTCTACGACAATTTTCAAAGAAGTTCAAAATATTCTAGACCCATTTATTAAAAATGGGAAACTCTCAGATGAAGCAATAAATATCAGTTAAGGAGAATGATGAAATTATATGAACAATAATCAAACTCGTAATTGAATTTTTTTGAAAATGAAAATGAAGAAACAATCTGGAACATTTAGTGATTTGAAAGTTTTAAAACTGACACAATTTTGAAGTCCTTGTCTTTGTGAATTGGAAGGATTTTACATATGCAAAAAAAAGTCTATTCCATTATTGAACGGTATGTGCCATTCTGCCACGTGAACTATTCTTACATGTCATCATACTCGGCAGATTTATAAATAGAAAAATGAATATACTGTGGACGTGCTCTCATATATTTCGAACCGTATCTCGAAATTTCACACAATATTTATTTACATTTTTCAAATGCATTTTATTTCAAATTTGTTCCGTTCAAAACTCAAACCTTTTGCATTCTTCAAACACGAAACCACAAATTTGACATTTTTGTTGCTGATACTGCTGATACACGAAATTTGTTTTCGCCATTCAAACAAAATAATATTGATCGAATGACCAATGTTATTTCAGATATTGTAACTCAACTTTTGTTTTAATCTAGAGATGGCAGATCAAAGTTGAGTAACAAATTATTTTTTTCTACCAATAACGAAATGAAACGAAAGTTTCGGTCGCGTCCCTAAATTTACTTCGAAACTATATAATTATTGCATGAAATAATTCATTTTTTAATCACTGGATTTTAAATGAATTGATTAAGAAACTATCCAACCTGAAAAATGTTCAACTATCAAGACTTGGGATTTTGAAAAATGTCTTAGAACCTTAGAAAAATCATTCATCAAAAACTTTTCGGTTAGAAAAGCTACTAATTTAAAAATATAAATGGTGAAATATTCAGTTTTGAATGTTCTCAAGTAGAATTATACATTTGAGGCGCTGGATGCAAAAAGGAGGTATAGAATTATTTTTCTGGAATGGGGCTGCCCCTGAGAACTCAAGAATGAAGTTTTATATTTCAATGATCAAAATACATCATTCTCATTCAGAATTTTCTAACGCATATTTTTTCGATTCAAAAATTGATAACTTCTTTCGTTTCCTAATTATTCATGAAAAACTATTTTTTCTCTATTAAAATATTCCGCCTTATTCATTTTAATTCGCGACTAATCAGAAAGTTCTTGATATTTGTTAATAAAACTGATAGAAAATATGCATCGTCATATTGTGAGATCGATGGTGTCAGCGCAAGTTAAACATAATTCTTGAACAAACGTTAATTATTTTTTTCCAAGACTTTGCATAATTCGTGCGCAAACAACTTCAAGCGTTTCGGGAGTCCAGCGAATTTTCAGTAAGCGAAAAGTGTCATCGATTTAGGCTGAATTATAATGGTTTAGATCCCAAAAAGGTGTCCAAAACCTCAAAATTCGAAGTTTACCGGCTGAAGTAGATGTTCATTTATACTTCTTTAGGGGGTGTTGGAGCATTATTTTGTAAAAGGACAAGTCACTAAATTAAAAACTGTTCTTGTGGCAAGCAGTTAAACTTGACTCTTCGCCGAATACGCGCCCATCAGTTTGTTTCTCGAGTTCGACAAATGATGTTGTTATTCTGTGAGTTTGTGCTAGAAACAGATAAGGTGACATAGAGGATATTTCTGAAGGTACGTTAAATCGTTGCTTGCTTCTGGATTTGCATTTCGAACAATTATGCTAATGATATACGTAGTGAATTCTTTTTTTGCCTGCGAGTGCGCGATCCGGGATTTTCCGTTTTGATCGCCAAAAAGTATCAACTTCTCGATTCCTTCAACAAATGCTGCCCCGAGCTGCCCCCGTAGAAATAAATGCGCTTTTTCTACGACCGAGTGGGAGTGTTTACCCGCGCTATTGGCACCGTGCAAGTCTACTGGCGCCCTCACTTTGACGGACGCTCCCATGTTAAATCTTATGGAGCAAAAGTTAGTACCGTGACGGCCACGGTCCCTATTGCGAGACGCTGTCATAAGAATACGTGTGAAATTCGACGGTAGCGCCAGCTCTCCCCTACAACCGTCTGCACATAGCGAATAGCCCACCAATCCATGAATATCTACACGCCACATGCCATGCCGAAAAGATACTCATTCATAATGAATGTAATTTATTCAGTGACACTCGAATATACTGTTAGGAACGTTTGAAATGTGCTGGACACAATACATTGAGTGTTCAAATTGAATTTTACCATTGTATGAAATTAGAGTATTTATCATCCATTGTGCGCCGTCTCAATTTTTCACGTTTCAAATTTATTGAAAGTTTCACCGAGATTAACATTGAAACAAAAACAAAAAACGACTAGTGGAAGAAAAAGGAAAAAGAGGTCGATTTTATTAGTAATAAGTCAGTGAACTCACCTCTTTGTCGGTTTTGAACTTCTTGATGACGCCGTTGTTCATTTTCTCGCCCAAGATGTTGCTCAGTTGCGTGCTGGCTTGAGCCTTTTGCCTCGCAGTTGGCTGTTGCTGCACGGCAACTGACAATGGCATAGCTCTCGTGCTAGATTTTGACCTCAGATGACAATCCGACAAATCCAGAGAAGATCTGTCACCAAGTCTTTCGTTCAAACTGGACAATCTTTCCGATAAGAAGTTGGGAGCGACGGTGGTATCAACAATTGAGTCTAGAATATCGTCATTCTCCATTTCAGATTTTGCGAGCTGCCACTCTTTTTCGATTCTTTTCCTTTCTTCTTCTCTCCTTTCAGCCTCGCGTCTTTGTCGATGTTGATCCCTTTGCAGCATCGTCATCGTTTCTTGCTCGAACCTTCTGATTCTCTCTTGAGTCGTGGCACTCAGTCCTGCGTAAGTTCTAATAGCAACTTCGTCGTTACCCTGTTTCGTTTCGTTGGAAAGATTCGATACTGTAGAAACAGAATCTAAACTCCCAGGTACATCATTCGAGTTTTTAGAGGTTGCCGGAGGTGGGATGGTAGTTTTTTGCTCTTGTTGTTGTTGTTTCTGTTCTCTTTGTTTTTCTACAGACGGATTTTTAGAGTATTTTGGTCGAGGATTGCCTGTACTGTTTGGAGGACTGTTGCCATTTCCGTTCCCCACCGAACGATTGGGCTGACCTTTGTTTTCGTGCATCAGAACAATTTCACTGACAGAACATTGTCTCTCGTTGAGAGCCATGCTCTGGCGAACTACCGGTGAACTATCTTCGTGTTTCCCTTTTAACTGGAGGAAGAAATTAATTAATTGTTATGCAGGCACTTTTTTCAAAAAATATCGAAGGGTTGACCTCTCGACTTCTGAGTGTACAGCAGATTTCGAGATTTTGCAGACTAAAAGATTTTACGACATGTCACGAAGATTTTGAAATATTTCAAATCTTTCACATAGATTTCAAAGATTTCACGAAGATTGCACAAATTTTTTTTTCAAACATTTCCAAATATCTCTGAATATTTCAAAGACTTCACAAATATTTCGAGAGACTTAAAAAAGATTTAAAACGATTTCACGAAGGCTTGTAGACAAAAAGGGAATGAAGAAAAAATTCTTTCAAATCCAGAAGGTCTGAAATCATCGTCTAAAAGCTTACACAACAATAAGATAGTAAATTTTAGTATAACATACATTCTCATTAAATTCAAATAAATGATATGAAATCACGATTTTTTACTCTTTGAGACTGCTTTTTATTGACTTCAAAATCTTTTAGAAGACAGTTAACTTTCCAACCTCGTTTTTTTCTGTTCAACCAAGAACGACGGATTTTATATCATGAAAGATCAATTTTCCACCAAAACGACGATTTTTCAACAAAAAAAAAAAGGATTTTTCAAGCTTAAAAGTCAAATGATTCAGAAATAAATTGACCTTTTAGCTTGAAAACTCAACTTATGGTTGAAAATTCGTCTTCTTGGGCAAAGAATTTATCTTCATTGGCCGAAAATATTATTTTCTGAGAAATTCAGCTTTTCAGGTTGAAAATTTCATGTTCTCAACTTTGAAATTAAACAGACGTTTCAAAATTCTACCTTTTTTGTTAAAGTAAAATTTTTTTCGTTTCGAAATTCGATCATTTTTTCAAAAGTTAGTATTTGTAGGTTGAAAATACAATCATTTTGTAGTCTTTTCCTCTGTTTTGAGATGGAAGTTCAACTATCTGGTTGAAATTCCACCAACTGTTCGGACATTTTTTTTATTAAATTCAAATACTTGCAGGGTGTCGATTCAGCGGACAATTTCAAATTCCCGGTTTTTCACGGTTAAGTTTTTCCATTTCCCGGGTCAACTAGAAGTAACATTTATATTTGTCGCAAAACGCTAACCTTTATTTTTATCAAATCTAAACATCCTTGAACACAACAGATCAAACATGGCAAAATAAATTAATTTTGAAAGGGGTACTCTAATTTTCCACGAAAAAAAAACATCTTTTCACAAATATTGAAACAGTTAAACTTATATTTGGAAGAATCAATTTACGATAACAAAAAAAACAACAGATTTCTACCAAAATAGTTCATTTTTCAACCAACGTGATAAATTTTACAAGTAACATTATGAATCTTTAACCGATGCAGTTGAATTTAAAAACAAGAAGATGGATTTTCAACTAGAAAGATAAATATTTAACTGGAGCACTTCGATTTCCAAGCATAAAGGAACTAAAACTATGGAATTTTCAATTAGAATGTTGAATTTTCAGTTAAAAAAAATTACTTATTACAAAAAAAAAAACTAACTGTCAAACAAATTATTACATTTAAATACAAAATGATGAACAATTAAATAAAATTGTAAATTTTTAACTGAAGTAGTTAAATTTTTAACCAGGAAAACGAATTTTCAACTGAAATGATTTTCAACTACAATAGTTCACTGTTTAACAAATATTCATTTTCAACCGAAAAACACAACTTTTCAACAGAATGGTTGAAATTTGAACCATAAAATAAAAATTTTCAAACATAAATAGAATAGTAACATTTTTGGCTTGAAAAATTTATTTTAAACCGAACATAAGAGTATTCACCTAGATGAATGTTCGACTAAATTCAAAAATGTTTAACTGTATAACTTGAATTGTTAAACAACATATGTGAAGTTTCAACAAAATGATAAATTGAATTTTCAATTAAAAAATAGAAAATTTTACCGAAATGTCGAATTTTGAACTAGAAAAGATCAATTTTGCACAAAAATGAAACAGTTAAATTTTTAGTTAATGTAATTTATTTTCAACCAAACTGATGCATTTTTAGGTATAATGATGAATCTTCAACGGGAATAGATGCATTTCAAGCAAAAAGATGAATTTTTGACCATACAGTTTAATTTTCTACAAAAAAGGGCAAATTTTTTACAAAGTACATAAATTCTCAAAGAAATAATTTCATTTTCAAAATCAAATTTCAACTAAATACTTAAAGTTTCACCAAAAAAAGATTAATTGATTTTTGAAAAAGTTTGATTTCAAATAAATAGTTGATTTTTTAACTCAAACAGGATGAATTTGCAATGAACAATGTAATCAAGCTTTCAATCATATTTCAGAAAAATTTCTTCTTCGGAATACTACTTCTACTCTAGAGACTGCTTGATGTACTTTCTTTATTTGAAATTAAGACGAGGGAAAAATATAACGAATTTTGAATTGGAGAAACCATTTTTTTTTAAAATTCCTCTCTTATAAATCCGAATCATCATTAATTCAATTATCAAATTTGAGTCAGCTAAAAAAATTTCACAAAGGAACAAACTTGCAAATGATAAGATCTCTTTTTCATTCATAGAAAGAAAGCGGTAATTTATCGTTTTTCGGTAGAATTTTTAATAGTCTAAGTTGAGTCAAGTAAATTCCCCGTTTTCAATTGAATTCCCGGTTTTTCCCGGTCAATAAAATTCCCGGTTTCCCGGTCAAGTCGCCACTCCGACTTGGTAGGAAATTCATCTTTCTTATCATTTAAAGAAAATAATTTTTGGACTCTCGAGGTCGAATTTTGTCAAGATATGTCCAAAAATTAGGTGCGAAAGTACGAAGGTCTTAATGGACTGCAAGTGAACAATTTTTGGTTGAAGATTAATTTCTCTCCCCTGCAAATACGACTATTCGACTGATAATTCATCTTTTCAGGGTAAAAATAAAACGATTTAGCTAAAAATGTATCCTTCTTGGTTATATATGATTCTTCTTGTTGAAAAGTTGTCTGTTTGGGTTCGAAATTGATCCTTTATGGTGAAGAGTCTTCATTTTGGGAAAAAAATCATGTACCGCATTTGAAAAAAAAAAAAATTCACTTCGCCCACTGTACATCATATTCCGACAGAGATCAAACCCTTGGAAGATATTTTTTAATATTTCCAAGAATTTCGAACGTACCTTTTCATCCTCGTGGTCGTCATTGTCGGGTTCATCGTGTCCTTTCCTTCTTCTCTGAATTTTCCTATTAGCTGCGGATATGATTGAGGATACAATGTCCCTAGCTGTGATCATTTCACGCATGCCTGTTGTGTCAAAATAAAGAAGCGAACAAAATAAATGTGCAACTAATGAGGTTAAAGCTCAGTATTGCTGTTCATCGTTATTTATAAAACTTTGAAACTTTAGAGAAGCAAATGAGAAAAATCGTTCAATTCCAGACAATACTGAACATAAAAAAAACTCTTATGGATTTCTTCAAATGGCTTCTGTATCCTTTCAAAGTTCTATAAAAGTATCAAACAGTAATACGAGTATAAAAAATAAATCAAATTAAAGTAACGAGATGATATGTGGGCACTAAGAAATGGTTTTGCAGTTTGAATCACAGAAAAAATTACATTCAGAACAAATAGTTCGTCTGGTCTTCTCCAGTTTTAAATTGAACCTTGATTTCTAACTACGAACAACAATGACAATGAAATCTGAATCTGCACAACTAAAGTTAAAATTAAAAAGCTTTGAGAAAGAAAATAGAGGATGAAAGAGACAAACAATCAAGTGCCACGAAAAATCGCATATCGAATCTACACTCGTTACGTCTGATGGTACGAGTAGGAATTATTTCGTGAAATACCTTCGACTTTTTGAATGTTGTTGAGCAAGAGATTATGGTTCGCTGTATCCGTTTCATTTCCATCAGCTGGCAAACTCAGGTTTACTGACAGCCTGCTCAAATCGTCCGAATCCTCTTCTGAAAAGAACCAATCGACCTGCAACGAAAGAAATTAATTTGAAAATAAGGATATTGATGATTCGGAATTAAATTTTGAAAATGACTGTCTGCAATTTGTATCTTTAGCACTAACATTGTTTAACAAGCTTTCGACGATTCTGCATTGATGTGACATGTCAGTAACCATGGTCACCATATTATCCCTCGAACCGCTGGCTCGCACCAAAGTTGGTCCAAAAACAATAGCCAAGTTCTTGGCTTCCATTTTATTCGCCTCACTGTGTTCAACGACCTTTTTCAAGTGGAACATGAGGTACTTGAGAGTCTCGAAATGATGTTCAGGTAAGTCTCTCAAGAGTTTTCGAATAGTCGCCATTCGTCTCTGCGGATCTTCTATTTTATCGGCGTCGATGAACATTGGATAGAGCTCAGCAGTGAGGAGAGAATCTGGAAGCTGGCGGAAGAAGGACTTGAGTAATGAGGATATCACGTTGACGTCGCTCCATCTTGGATCCTGAAGATTAATATGCTCGAAACCCTTGTTCACGCTCTCTGTCAGCTGTGAAATTGCTGCTGTATTTCCAGGCACTCTGTAGATTCCGATGACCTCGAGACCTCTAGCTTCAACGATACTCGTACACATTTCGACGAGCAAAGGCACAAATTCCGAAAATGATGACTGAAATGGAGACAATTCGTTCAAATTTTGAAGCATTTGATAGTTTTGAAAAGTTTATTGAATAATTGAACCTACCTGTGGGCAAAGTTCAAGAGGGACCTTGAAAGTGGCTCCTTCTGGTGGAAGTTGGGCCGTTGGAGATGATGGTGACCCAGCCTGACCATGCATTCTTCTGAACTGTTTCGCCATCCTTCCCTTCCAAGTTTTCGATTTTGGAGAAGGCAAATCGACAGTCTGACTAGGTTTTCGAGTCTTGCTGACTGGCGATTGGCCAGTAGGTGAACGATTTCTGAAGGATGTCAACTTCCTGATGCCTTTGTGACTTGGCAATGGACTTAATCGTTGCCCTCCACTTTGAACAGCATTTGATGTTGGTCCCGGCGTTTGAGGAACAGCCTGTTGTTTTGATAAACTCGTAACAGCGTCCTGCTGATGGATAATCAAGGGAGGAATATTCAGTTCAAACATTTATGTTTAAATAAATATGACGCGAAATTAAATGAAATAAGATGCTTACGGAAGGCTTCTCGGTATTGAAAACTTTGAATGCTCTTAACCAAAGAGCCATAGAAGCTGCATCCTCGGTTTGCAGAAGAACTTCTGCTATAGAACTCGTTATACGAAGCACATGTTTTCGCTTCGTGTAATCTTCTGCGATGTCCACTGAGGCGCATCGCGTATCGACACTGGGTACAGTGTCGCCTTCGCCATTTGATGATGGACTCTGGAAATTAGATTGAAAATGATTGAAATCCGGAGATTTTTATTTCAGGAAGGACTTTTATCCAAAAGTAATTCAGCGGTTTTTATTTAGGAAGGATTTTTCTTCATAATAAACTTTGACGTAAATAAGTTAGCCAATTTTGAGAAAATCAACCAAGAATTTGACAATTTGAACTTTATCGGTTTTCAAATTTACAAAAATAGAAACTTGTTCCCGAGATTCGGCAATGCTAAATGAGGTCGAAGAAGGTTTGGTTCAAAAAAATTATTTCTTCGAGGATTTTAAAAACACAGATCGTAGTATACCAGTGTAACTGAAATTGTTTGCTAAAGACAAGAAAAGAATAAGAATACATATATATTTCCAATGAATCATAATTTTAAGAAATATCAATGCTAAAATGTTGTTAGAAATTATCCAACAAAGAATCCATTTACATATCACAATCTGTGTTTGTTTTTAAAATAATTCTTTATGCAATAAACCGAATTTCGATCAAGATTTTGGACATCTAGTTATATGCTACCACCAATTGTTTGAAATTTTGTTTGCGTGTCATTTTGATTCAAACTGCAAGCTCATTGCGAATCCTTTCATATCCGAAACTTGTTTTCAACAGTCTCAGGGGCGATTTGGCGGACGATTTCCAATTCCCGGTCATTTCCCGGTTATGTTTTTTTCAATTTTCTCCTTTCAACTAGGAGTAATATATTTATATTTGTCGCAAAACGCAAACATTTATTTTTATTCATGACATTCATTCTGAACATCCTTTGACACAACAGCTCGAACATTGCAAAATAAATCAATTTTGAAAAGAATAATCTAATTTTCAACGAAAAAATATCATTTTTTTACAAAAATCGAAACAGTTGAACATACAATTGGAAAAAATGAATTAACGATACCAAAAAAAAACTGATTTTCAACAAAATAGTTCTTTTTTCAACCAATGTGATAAATTTTCATAAAATATTATAAATCTTTAACCAGAAGAGATAAATTTCAAAAAAAAAAAAAAGAATTTACAACTAAATGATAAATATCTAACTGGAACACTACAATTTCCAACCATAAAGGTGAATATTCAAACGAGAAGAATTATTTCCAAATAGGAAGAATTTTTTTTTCTAAGAAAAAAATGATATTTTGGCAAAATATTCGCATTCCAAAGTCAAGAAATTATTATTTTCAACCAAAAATGGAACAGTGACATTTTTAGATTAAGAAACCAATTTAAACCAAGCATAAGTGTTTTATACTTGAAAAAAAAGAATCTTTAACTGAAGGATTTGAGTTTTCAAACAGATAAATTAACTTTTACTGAAAAAGGTTATTAAATGAAAATTTGAATACTCAAATTTTAAATTGAAAAAAAATAAATGCATAAAAAAAAATTAACTTTCAACAAACAAAATAAACTGTCAAATAAATTATCACATTTATGCACGAAATGACGAAGAATCAAATGAAGTTGTAAATCGTTAACTGAAGTAGTTGAATTTTGAACCAGGAAGACGAATTTTAAACTGAAATGATGAACATTTAACTAGAATAATTCAATTTTTGAGAAAAAAATGAATTTCCAACCAAAAAATACATTTTTTTAACTGAATGGTTGAATTAAATAGTGACATTTTTGGCTTGAAAAATTAATTTTGAGCCAAACATAAGAGTTTTCAACGAGATGAACATTCGACTAAAATTAAAAATGTTTGACTGTATAGCTTGAATTTTTAACCGTAAAGAATAATTTTTGAATAAGAATATTAACTTCCGAAGAAAAAGATAATTTTCTACAAAAAATCGATTTTTCAACAAAATGTGTGAAGTTTCAACGAGATAATTGAATTTCCATTCAAAAAGACGAATTTTCACAGAAATGGCAAATTTTGAACTAGAAAAGATCAATTCTTCACTAAAAATGAAACAGTTGAATTTACAGTTGAATCAATTAATTTTTTAACCAAACAAATTAATATTCTGGCATGATGATGAATGTTCAAATGAATAAATGTATTCTAAGCAAGAAGATGAATTTTTGAATATAAACATTAATTTTCTACAGAAACTGCAAATTTTCCACGAAGTTCATTCTCCGAAAAATAGTTTGATTCCTAAATTCAAAAATTAACGTTCAACTAAATACTTGAATTTTCACCAAAAAAGATGAATTGATTTTTAACAAAGTAGTTACAATTTCAACTAGAAGTGAATTTTGAATTGAAATAATGCAGCTTTAACAAGAAAATTTGATTTTCAGCAAACAAGTGCAAATTCCAAACAAGTAGTTGATTTTTGAACACAAAAAGGATGAATTTGCAATGAATAATATAAACAAGCTTTCATAATTCAGGGATACTTTCTTCTTCGAAATACTACTTCTACTCTAAAGACTGCTTGAAGTACTTTATTTATTTAAAATTAAGAAGATGGAACTTCAAAATGACGAAGAATTCTGGATTGGAGGAACGATTTTTTAAAACTCCTCTCTTCTAAATCCGAATTACAATTAATTTGAAAAATTGACGTTCCATGTACAAAATTCCCTGTTCCATGTGAAATTATACTTCTTCACTGAAACTCCCTGCCCTTAAATGAAAACTATAATTATTTTCTCAAATTCCCTGTCCTAAGTCATATAAATAAGAAAAGGCAAATAAAACCTGATAAACACATTTTTTTGAAAAAATGAAGATAATTATTCTTTCTGTAAATTTGTGGCTATCATCATTTCGATTATCAAATTTGAGTCAGCTGAAAAAATCTCACAGAGCAACAAATTTGCAAAACGCCTTTCTTATAATGGAAAGAAGAAGAAATTCTTCCTCTCATGACGTGTAGATATATTTAAATATTTTGAGAATCAGATTAAAGGAGCGTTACATTCTTCAAATCAAATAATAAGATCTGTTTTTGATTTATATATAGAAAGCGGTCATTTCTCGTATTTTTTTCGGTAGAATTTTTAATACTCTAGGTTGAGTCAAGTAATTTTCCGGTTTTTAATTAAAGTCCCGGTCATTTCCCGGTTTCCCGGTCAAGTCGCCACCCTGAGTCTATACTTTTTTCATGAACTAGAAGGTTTCAAATTATAAAATGGATTAAAAATATCGCTTTCCCATTTTTTAGCTCTCAAAATAGAAATTTTTGAAATTTCAAGGTACTTGTTTGCTAGGCTTTCAAAGTTAGTATTAGGGTTCGGATCATACAGAAAACCATAGCTAAAAACTTAATAACATTATTATTATATGGCTATTATACATTTACATTGATTGGAAAATATGAATTAGAGGTTTCGAAATTGAGATATTTAGGGCGAAAGAAAACGAAAAAATTCATTCGTGGTATTCATCAAGATAATTGAAATTCAAGTAAACTCAAAGTTCGAAGAATTCTTTGATGAAGGTCTTCACATTTGAATAGTAGATTTTAAGGAACATGGGAGAAAAGAGGGAGAATAGAGAACTGAGATCCCTAGATTTTATTTCTGACTACTTACTTGACTGTGACGATCCTTGTAGAAATAAAGAATCTGACCACGAAGAACGCCCCAAACTTGCTTCCAGGAACGATCACTGGATCGCTGAAAGTAGAAAATTGGACATTAATATCCTCATAGAAGATGCCTCCCAAAATTATGATGATAGGAGATATAACAATTTGCAAGTGATTCACGTAATGATCCCAATAATCAACATTCAGTTGCTTCTCGGCTTACTAGTTTTTGGATATTCTGCTTCGATTCTTGCATTCTTGGGAAAGTGATTTTTGACAAGTTACCCACTGTTTTATTATGTTTCTTGCAAGTGTAACAATAAAGTAATTGAACGCGCTATGTTCAATTATTCTACACATTTTCAAAAGTGTCTGACTAAAATTGATTAATGAGCTTGAGATGTAATTTTACTACCAAAACATTGTTACAATTTGAAGAGAAGATCAGAATATTTCCCAAGTATTGGGAATTTGAAGTTGCAATGCGAGGCCTGATGGCCATCTAGTGAACTAACCAACATGGCTGCCTATGGGATACACGTACACTACCGTCGGAAATTATGAGATCGATTGACGCAAGCACTATCAAAAATCACTGCTGGATTTGAACCATGATAACTCAGCGAAAAAAAATGATAGAGAATTAGAAAAAAAACAGTTGGAAAGCCTATAGCATTTCACGCCTAAAGGTGTTCAGCAGATTTTGTTTTTATTTGCTGGAGAGAAAACAGCATGTCATAAGTTTAAAAAAAAATTTCGAGATTTTCTAAAATTTTGTACCTCGACTTCAACTTCTAGCATGACCTAGGAAAATAGTTGCGAAAATCTGAAAATTAGATGTCATAGAGCCTGCCATTTTAACTTCAATTTAAGCCATAGAAACTTGAAAAATCTTCATCGGTTCCTGAAATACGAATAAAAATGTTCAATCGTATCTGAGTTGAGTTTTAGTCGACGATCACGCTTCTTGGCCGGTCTGCTGCCCGCCTCCTTCGTTGAGCCAGGACCGGATAGGCCACGCAAAGAGATGGTGCTTGATTGTGCTCTCTTATACTTTTGATTCTGCTCATCAGTAATTTTTATTTCAAATGATTTAGGGAGTTGTTCATTGTTTTACTTAAATTATTTACAATTATTTCGATCCACAATTATCCCCAAAATAAAAAAATGATAAACAGTTTTTTTATTTCTTTATCAACTAGGATAATAATAAATTAAGATATATTGTTAGGAGAGTAAACTGTTTTTGAAACGAATTCAGCATCTAATTTCTAAATAAATTATTCATATGAAAAACTCTCAAAAATATAAAAAGTGAATAATAATGAATTAATTATTATATATTATTATAACTTCAATATATCTACATTTTTATTATTATTTTGAATTGAAATATTTGCAAATAATTAAAAAAAAACGATGATTAATCTAAAAAATGCACAATATTTATAAATAAAAATCACTGATGAGCAGAATCAAAAGTAAAAGACAGCCCCAATCAAGCACGACCTCTGAGCGTGGCCTGTTCGGTCCTGCCTCAACGAAGGAAGCGAGCAGCAGACCGGCCGAAACCCGTGATCGTCGAATAAAACTCAACTCAGATACGCTTGAACATTTTTAATCGTATCTCGGGAACCGATGAAGATTTTCCAAGTTTCTTTGGCTTAAATCAAAGATGGAATTTCAGGCTCTATGTCATATAATTTTCAGATTTTGGCAACAATTTTCGTAGGTCATGCTAGAAGTTGAAGTCGAGGTACAAAATTTTAGAAAATCTCGAATTTTTTTCCAAAACTTATCACGTGCTGTATTTTTTTTTAGCAGATAAAACAAAATCTGTTTCACATCACTAGACGTGGAATTTTATAGGCTTTCCAACCGTTTTTTTAAATGCTCTATCATTCTTTTTCGCTGAGTTATTGTGGTTCAAAATCAGCAGTGATTTCTGATAGTGCTTGCGTCAATCGATCTCATAATTTGCGACGGTAGTGTAGCATTGTTTGCATGTGTTGTTGCATTAATATAAAATATTAAAAATGGAATTCTCCTAGAACCGTAGAAAGGAAAACGATACTCGCAAAAGCAATGTGTGCTGTGTTGTATATTTAGACTCCAAAAAAAATATCAGCACTAATTTGAGTTTCCATAAAGTAGAAAAATTTGTCAAAGGTACTGTTACAGTGAAAAATCTTCTTGGAGAAAGCATTGTTGTTGATAAACGTTCCAAATGGTTAAAACGAGACAAGATACTGATCAACAAATACTAGTTTGCTCTCTGCATTTCAGCGTTGATGATTACTTATTTCCTGGTTTGTTTTTTATACAGTTATTACGTGATAATTGAATAGAATTATTATCATGTACCGCTTATACGTAAGCACAGTGAAAATATGACAATCCTATCTTCCCCACATTTAAATTATACTTTACTTGAATAAACATGTTAAGACTAATGCTAATTATATGCATGCCGAATCTCATAGGCAACCATGTTTGTTTTGATACAGCAGCGCCTTTTTGCCCGCGGTAGATGTTTTGAGGAGAATAAGTCCATTCAACATAATCAGTACAATGGATGACGTCAAAATAACTTTTTCATCCAAATGTAGTATCTCGAATAGGCCTTTTCAACCAATTTTATAAAAGCTAAAAGAAATAAAAATAGAACAATGAGCGCTGTAATCAAGTTTTAGGAGCATAAAATTCAAAATAAAAAGATATATTCATCATCAAATCCTAATTGTTAACAAACTTCAAAACATAAATATAGATTTAAAATAGAAAATTCGAATTTTTTTGGCTATATACAAAATAATCTCGAATTCTCTCTTCTAAATCTATATTTACGTTTCGAAGTTTGTTAACAATCAGGATTGGATGATTAAAATATCTTTTTATTTTGAACTTTATGCTCCTAACACTTGATTATAGCGTTCATTTTTTTATTTTTTGTTCTTATAGCGTTTATAAAAGATTTAGAATAGAGAATTTGAAATTTTTTTGTCTATAGCCAAAATAATCTCGAATTCTCTATTCTAAATCTATATTTAAGTTTTGAAGTTTGTTAACAATTAGGATTTGATGATGAACTTGAAGTCAGTCTTGTCAGATTTCCTAGAGTTCCTCCAGGAAGAGTGAGGACACTTATACCCCCACCGCTCGACTAGGGCCAACCGGAATGAGGAAGTCGTCACAAACCGCATGCGCGTAGGAAAGGCTATCAAACCAACCTAACCTGAAATAACGGAATTCAAAGTTTTTGTTTGTTGTGAATCGTCAAAGAGGATTCGTTTTGAAAAATCTGCAACGAAAATCTCTGTTCTCAATAAAATTCAAATGACTAAGGTAAACAAATTTATAATGAAAATTTTTTTCATTTATTCATGCCAGGAGGTCTCTGTTTTATATTTATATAATTTTAAAACTTTCCTCTCCAATAATCATCATATTTGAATTGGTACGGAAATTCGAAAAATACTCTAACCTTAAAACTCAATACAAGCAAAAGTTCAAAGAGTTATGAGTTACATTCTAATTCGCCAAAAAAAAAAAGCAAAAAAAAAAAATTATTTTTGGGGTGGATGTATTATAAAACAAACAAATAATTCCGGTTAGCCCTACCAGTCAGAAACGATTCCCACATGTCCCAACTCTCCCTAGTAAAATTTTCAACCCATAACATTCAACAAAACCATCGATTATGCAATCCGTTTTTCCGAACCAGAGAATTCGTTGATTGCAACAGGAAAAGCTTTACAGGTCAAATCAAATAAATTCCAAAGAGAAGTATCAAAAACCGTTTTATTCCCAATCAAGAAACGATTATTTTGTTATAAAACTCCACTCATATTCTTCAAGGTTTTTTTTTATTCAAGGAGCAAAAAGCACAAAAAAAATAGAGAAATTTGAAATGGAGAATTCTAGAATGTAGAAACAGACATAAACAAGGACACTACTACTATTACGGCGGAAAAAGAATAGAATTTGGAATGTAAACAGAAGAGTGCAGAAAAAACATGTAATCATAAATTCAAGTCAATCATAAAAACAAGGGATTTGGGAAATTCTGTTAGGTACTTCGTGCCATCACTTTTACTGATGATATATTTCATGCTCAGTACTCAATTCAAGAACAACCAGTTCGATTTCCAGTTCCTTCATTATTTGACTAGAATCGAAACACAAAGGGATATCACGTATCCCAGGGAAAAAACTAGAACAAGCAAAGGAATAAATCCATGGAGATCAATATAAATATTAGTGGAGTTTTATGTTTAGCTAACATCCTCAATGTCTTGTGTAAAAATCGTCAGTCTCCGATCTGGGCAGAAGGTATCATTAAAAGTCTTGAAATTGAAACCACGTTATACCAAACGATTTTGATTTTTAACGGAAGTGTTAAAGATTCAAAGGTGAGTGAAATTGCTCAGAAAATTGGAAAAAGAATGCCACTATTATCCATAAATCAACAAAAAGGAATAGGACGACAAAATCCTGAGTTTAGAAAAATTGCTTCGATGAGAAATCCAAGGGCAACGACTATGTTTATAATATTAGAAGAAACCAAACCTGGCATGAACTTCGAAGTATTAACTGAGTCATTGATTAACATTACAAGTCTATCCATGACAAAAATTCGACCGAAATGTATTATCATCCATTTCTCTGATAACGTCCAGAATCCAGACTATGAAGAGTTTCTTCGGGACATGTGGAAAAACTTGTTCCTAGATATAAGCATCATCGATTTCCAAGGGCAGAAAACAAAAGGATCTAATTTACAAGCCTTTGAAGATTATTCTACTTTGAATTCCTACAACCCGTTTAATGATGATTTCGTCAGACAAGAATATCTACCAAATATAGAAATTTTTCCGAACAAGCTTCTGAACTTGTGGGGTTATAGGATGAACGTAGGATTATTTGATCGACCTCCATTTAGTTTCGTTAAAAGAAATTCCACTGGATATCCAATCAAAAGTGAGGGGGTAGACAATTTGGTAACAAAGGCTTTATCGAAGGTAATGAATTTTACAATATTCGAACCCCCAACTAAAGTCGAGCATTTTGGTAAATTCTCGTGTAATATAAATGAGACGAATGGCTTCGCACACCAACTACTCCACAATCAGATGCAGATTATAACCAGTCGTAGTATGTCAACCAAAGGTAGATGCGAAGAGGAAATTCATGAATTTGTAAACTTAGAAGTTGTCCAATTCGTAGCAGTGGTGCCGATATTCCGGGAGAAAGCAGTTTCAATTCGTGTAGGTCAAACTTTTCTAAGCACAACAGGTATAGTTTTTCTCCTCATCGTAATGATTCATCTTTTCTCACGAATGCTGAAATTCGATCATCAGTACTGGAACTGTACAAACATTGTCGGAGTTATTTTGGGTGTATCAGTACTAGAGCTGCCTCGAGAATTGAAAGAAAGAATCATTTTCGGTAGCGTGGTCATTGTCAGCTTTGTCTATTCGTCCAATATCTACGCAGCAGTGACTGACTTCAATTTCCAATCTGAGGCTGAAACTGAATTGAATACTCTTAAAGCGGTCAACGGATCGAAGCTCACGATAAGCGCAGCACCAAACGTTTGGAGGATTGCAGGAAACTTTGAAGACCCAGCGATTTATGATATGATGCACAGAAAAGAAAATAAGAGGATCGGCTCATCTGTTGATTGTATAGCAACTTTAGTAAAGGAAAGGAATGTCGTTTGTTTCATGCGAGAAGCAGAAGCAAGATTTCTTATTCTGGAGCATAAAGATGAGACAGGCCGGCTGCTGATGAAAATTGTTGAGGAATCGTTGTTTGCATCTATAGATGGTTATCTGTTGGAACCAGGTTCGTCGTACGTGGAGCACTTTCAATACTTGATAAAAAAGATGTGTCGAGCAGGATTGATTAGCAAATGGGAGAAGGATGTCTCCAAAAATTATGACGATAGAAGCTATAAAAATTTGAAAGTGATCTATGAAATGAATCCAATGATCAACATTCAGTTGCTTCTCGGTTTATTAGTTTTTGGATATTCTGCTTCAATTTTTGCATTCTTTGGAGAAATGATTGTTGCCAAGTTCAAGAAATCCAGGGAAGGATCCAAATGAGGAAAAATGTAAGAATAAGGACTTACTGCTCATTAACACTTGCAACTTTGATTAATGATAATGATACCCACTGTTTTATTGCGTTTCCTCTACTAGTTGAATTTAAAAAAATAAGGCAATCGTGTGCGATGCATATATTATTATGCATTATGTTTGTCTGAAACGTGTATCGCTGAATTCGAACTTCGCATGTGGAACAATAAAGTACAGAAGACTTCCGTTGAGCTAAACTCTCGTTTAGCTGAACTTCTATTTCCCTGAAGGCTTCCGCGCTCGTTTAGCTGAACTGGCTGAACTCGAGCGGCCCGCTCCAAATCCTCAGAAGGAAGAAACTGACGGTAGCAACCATGGTCGTATACACAGGTCAGGGGCTCTCGTGGTGCCCGATGTTCCCTAACGTAAGCCAAAAAGTTTCGCAAACGGGCCACTGAATGAAGTGGCGCATATGTCAAGTGCTTCAGGATTCAAAAATCGAAACAAACCACGGTCGTCTAGCCCACGGTCTAACCTAAGTGAACCAAAGATGTCTGAAGACGAAGTGTCAGCAAAATTCACAATAATAAAGACCTGCAAAATGCCTAGTTGTTCTGTGCCGAATTGTGAGACAAATAAGTCAAGATTCAAAGGCAAAAGATCAACTTTTAAAGTGCCGAGTGATATTTTCGTACGGAAAGAATGGAAATCGACAATCTTTATCTGTAGTGAATTTTCTTTCATGAGTAGAAGTATTTTCCAACGCAGCTCGTTGCATTTCAATATTTTTAGAAATTAGTTTCATAAAAATAATTGTGAATAATATGATTTCCAGATTTATTTCGGTTTTATTGTTTTCAATAATTCACCCATATTTTTCCAAATACCAATTATATCTAGAACGAATTAATTTCTTGAGATTTAAATTTTAAATTGAACCGCCACTTTCACCTCTCTACTCATGCGCCACCACTGGAAGTGGCGATTTTCTGAATAAACCGGAAGCTTCAGTAAAGGAACATCCCCCACCACGAGAGCCCCTGGACCTGTGTATACGACCGTGGTAGCAACCAATTAGAAGTCACCTCTAGAAACACCCATGCGAAGGAGGACAGTGGTGGGAATTTTCCCCCGAGTTCAGCTAAACGAATGTTTACGTCGCGTAGCGGTTCAGCTAAACGGAAGGCTTCTGTGATTGAATTATCAGGTTATTGATTTATTAGTTTTTGAATACACTGCAACCTCAAACTCGTTCTGGCTTGGGTATTGACGGCCTTGGAACGAGTTCGAGAGAGCTGAAACGTAAACAGTCAAGGCCGAATACACGCGAATAACTGACGCCAACTGAAGCACAGTTGCGAAAATCTATGATAGGGTACTACTGCCCACTTTCAATGGACAGAGCGAGGAGAGCGCCCCTCTTCAAACCTCGTCCAAGAGCTGATTTCGAAGAAGGAACGAGTTTAAGGTTGCAGTGTATTATGCTTCGATTCTCACATTCTTTGGGGAAGCCGTGGTCACTAAGATCAAGTAATGAGAAAAAGGTACGCAGGGAAAATAGAAGGGCCAATGTATTATGCATGAAAAGTAGAATTTGTAGCGCCGTTGGCAGCTTCTGTATCTTGTTTTATCATTTACTTTTGAATGCTCATAAACTTTTGAGTCTGTGAAACTTGAAAAAGTGATATGTTCAATTATTGTATACTGACGACTTGTTGGCTCTTACTTGCCTATACCGCTCTTTTTAATTGCGCGTTAGTTATTCCAATATTTAATCAAATGTACTTATCCAATATTTTTTGTGTAAAAGTGACAATTTTTATTATACACTTACCGCCTAGACGGGGGCCAGTATCAGGGGTTGTGGTCCTAACGCGAGAAGCAATTAGAAATCCAGTTCGAACCAGATTTGAAGCGACGACTGACTAGGCGAA
>WSXT02180240.1:0-21306 GCA_011762715.2 Neuroterus valhalla | reverse complement strand
CGATGATAGCAAGTACAATGAAATTCAAATTTTGCGCATTCGATGTTTGCGCCGCCAAACTGAGATGGTTATAACCAATAAACGTTTTGAGGTTATATTTGTTTTAGTCGCGTCTCATGTTTTTCTCGTGCGATGATAACGTTTTCAGTATAATTATGAATAATTAATTAATTTTATTAATAATATTCTAGCTTCGCCGCGTGAAATAAAGGAAGCAGACTACTTTCGCCACCTTCTTCGGGCGAAGTGAGGCAAGCATGCTATTTCGCCCAAAATTTTGGGCGAAATAGCCACTTCGTAAATAAAGTCGAGTAGAAAAAGGTAGGGAGAAAAAAAGGTGAGAGAGTGAAGAAAGGATGCCGAGAAATCTGTATTCAAGGTGGATTCTATGTTTTTAACAAGGACAGTGAAAGGTTGAAAGAGATAAGCCAGATTTATTTTTGCGGAGAATACAGGGATACAGTCAAGACCAAACTAGGCATTTCAATGGAGGATAAAGTGAAAATACTAATAATAGGAGAGATTATAATGCTAGGAAGGAGAGGGTAAGAGACTTGAAAGATCAGGTAATGAATAACGGAGAAAAGCAACTTCTAGAGATGCTACGAAAGGAAAGGTGGTATATGCATAGTGGACCAAGAATATGTGAGAGTGGCTAAGTTTGAGGAGAATTTTTGGAAGTAAGGTTAATAAAGTAGAAATTCTAACTAACACGTTGTCTCAAAAACTATTATTGTCTTATATCGATTTTCATTTCATCACACTTCAATTGATCGTTTCATTTGTCATTTGAAAGAATAATCATGTGATTTGTAGATAAATAAGTGTGAGTATCAAATCTTTGTATGATATGTCGGTAATAGTTAAAATGTTAAACTTCAAACTAATTCAAGACGTGTTAAATTTTCGCGTATTTCTATTATGTGGCATAACCCGCTCAAGGTTAATGCGACACATTTTGGGCAAATCAATAACTGTAGCCTAAAACACTTTCAAATGGAGGCAGTGTTCTGTGTTGTTATGAATTTTTCGTGGAAAAATGAAGGTTTAAAGGTCAATGAGAATTAAAAGCCTTGATATATGAGCTGTTATCGATCTATAAGCTCTTAGTCTAAGGAATGAACTTGGAATATCTTAGTATATATCAATGAGAAAGTGTATTCTTCTTTCTAATTGATACCTCATTATTAAAGAGAAGAGAAGATATTTTATGAATGTAGTTTTCATTCAATTTTGAAATCTTGAACCAAGTATAACTTCGATAATATTTGTTTTTCCTGGAACAGATTGTATTTTGATTGAGACTTCATATAAATTAGGCTCACAAGAACAGTGTCATTAAATCTGATATATTTATTTTTCATCAATGCATTCTTTCCTCCCCCTCAGAAATGGAGGTTAAAACATTCAACCTCTTTAAAAATGCCTTATGGATTTTCACTTTATAGGTTCTGTGTGTTTTAGAAGGTGCACAAATTAATGAATTAGAATTTTTATTCCAATACACTTTCAATTTCCTTTATTTTACCTAAAAATAATTCTCATCTAAAGAAAAAGTTTCAGGGTGACAGGTCTTTCTTGGACAAGTATTTTATAGCAAAATTCTCAAAAAAAATCAGCCAAAAATCACGATCATTCTCAGATCAAAACATCAGAATAATTGTCAACAAAAGAAACGATCTTCCTTGGATCAAAACATCAGAACAATGTTTCAACGGGACTTACGATCTTTTTTGGATCGAAGGTAGAGGGAGTGATGTGTGAGAAAAAGATTGCTTATTTCTGAACATATTTGCTGAAGCTTTTTTGAATAACCAACAATAACCATTAAATTAGAATCTTGCGAATAGTAAAACATTATAAACACATAATGAGATTGTTCACTCTTACTAGTTTATTCAGTCGAAGTCTAAACATTATTAATATACTAAATGTACGTTGTACTCCAGGAATCTCAATACTCAGATCTTATAATTTTCGGATAATTATATAACATGAAACTGGGGCTTCAGATAAAGAAACTTCAGGGATTTCGTAACAGCAAAATCGGGAATGAAGTTCAGATCGGCGAACTTAAGCATTTTATTTCAGCAAATTTTTGGGATTTTATTTCGACCAACATGGGAGTTGAATTCAGCAAAGGTACGATTGGCGAGCAAAATGTCGCCAAAAAAATCAGACAAGGGCTTGAAAGTTGGCTAATAAATAATAATTTCACAAAAGAGGCACATATTATTCGAGCACTATTAATATTACTGTCTCAATCAATAAAATATCTTGAATTCTACACTTCAATCCCTGAAGTCATATTCCACTAAATTATAAATTAATTATTTATAGGAAGATACTCCATGAAACTTTTATAAAATGCAATTCAAGTATGGTAAATGTGCCAGTCTTCGTGGATGCATGTTTAATCGGCAGATGGCTCAGTATTTTAGATATAATAAGCTGTTGTGTTTTCCGTTGTTTACAGAAATGTAATTTTTTATGGGTGTGAACACCGCAGCATCGAATACAAATTGTTTTGCGAGGTTTTTCACTTGCCGATAACCTATGCATTCTCGTATTCATAACTTCAAACTTCTTATAATATTCATTCTAATAGAATATATCGCAAGTGAGAAGAAGACTAAATTTCTAAAGGTTCTCTTAATTCGATTAAACCCATTTTTCGATCTTTAAATATATTTACTATAGTATTTTAGGCATTTGAAATCTGGAATTCGCCGTAAGCGTCCGATAACTGACAAACTTACCTCAACACATTGTTCAAACTTTGCTTTTGAAGCCAAAATCATTCAAAAGAGCACTTTTAACTGTATTTCACGACACGTGGTTAGAGGTTTTTTTCATGAAATTAAAGCAATAGGCTTATTGTCTGAATCGCAGAACAAGCTTGGTATTTTCAAAATTACTCCAAACACGGCAACCCCTGGGGGAAGAAGGAATCTTTGGAATGATCTCCGTAACCGAATTAGAGCGGCAAATTTGAAGTTCTATAAAGTCTACTTGACAGAGACGCAACAGGTCTTTCCACCAGGAAGTCACAACGCACAGTGAAAGCGATGTATCACGAAACTTGAAAACCTCGTCTTTGAACATTGATCGACTGCGCGCACTTAAGGTGCTTCATCAAGGATAGGCTTTCGCTGAGGGGAAAATTCTCTTACACTGGTGAATTGTTAGTAGTAGTATTTTTCCCACCTCATCTTTAGACCCTAATGAAGCCTTTATCAGGCGGCTTTCTTCCAAATATTGCGTTGTTATTTGTTTTTGTTTAAATCAAAAATCAAGTAATTTTTGCGCCTGCAAAATCGGACCCATCGTACTCCTCGAAGTGCACGCCAATAACTTCTATTCGAGGAGTACGACGAGTCCGATTTCGTAGGCGCAAAAATTACTTCATTTTAAATTTAAACAAAAACAAATAACAACGCAATTTTTGGAAAAAGCCGTCTGACAAACGCTCCATTAGGGTCTAAAGATGAGGTGGAAAAAATATTACAACTAACAATTCACCAGTGTAAGAGAATTTTCCCTTCAGCAAAAGCCTATCCTTGATGAAGCATCTTAATAATGTCTTAGTGCCCAGGGTCGAGAAAGTAAGTAGACGATGGGGAGGTAACTAGTCGAACTTCGCGGGGGGAATAATCATAACAAGTCCCCTTCATATACGTTACGCAAACTAATCTGAAAATAAAAGATGGACGAATTTCCTCTAATTTTTAGACTGATCCTTGATTCCAAATCAGATGAAGAGGTCTCGAAGATGTCCTTAGAGCTTGTTGTTGGTATTCTTCGCGTGGAAAAGGGTGCAAAGATTTGAATTCCTCCTCTCACAATTTGATCAGCAAAATAGGCCAGTTGAGATTTTTTTTAATTCCTTGAGTTCTTGATGTCCTTACATTAGTCGCAATGATGCTAGAGCTCCTAGAAATTAGACATGTACAAGGGAAATAGAAAGCAAGAGAATCCGCTAATTAAACCCTAGATCTACTCATGTTTGTCCTGGAGCACGTTGTGACATTCGATATGTGATTCTATTCAAGAGATTTCAAATTTTCAAGTGACCAGGGAATTGCCCATTTGTAAATCAATAAAACTGTAACATTACGTCATACTGATTGAGTCACCTCGAAATTCTGATTCATTGACTTCAAGAACTTGAAACTACTTAATTTCATAGAAATCGGTTCATTCACGAAAATTCTAGAAACCCTTAGAAAAAATCACTTCTGTCAGAAGTGACCTTAAAATAGAGAATCACCTTTGTAAGAGGCAACGCGTCAGCAGTCATAGACCACGCGTCCCTGATAAAGAGAGTTGGGAGAGTGCAAGGAAAAAGGAAATAGAAGCTAGAGTAGAATTTTATCATCGTCCAATTGGAGTGTATATGGAAGAAAGTTGAAAGAAGAAGTTAAGGAAGAATAGTCAACAGAGGATACACAGAAACATGATACTGTAAGGTCGAATTTATATTGTCCATGAGAAGGTGTAAGTGCGAGTGAGAGCCCATAATAATGAACATAAGAGCATCTCGTTCGCAGTTCAGGGTATGACCGGTATAAAGAAAGTAGGAGTATGAAAACAGATATAATTTGAATTTGCAACACGTAGTAGAGAGGTACAAGGGCGGAAACCTCGAGTGTACAATTAATACTGTTCGAAAACGTACCCTGCGTGTCGACCACCGGTAGAAAGGATGCTACTTATTAACTAAACGAAGAGAGAGAGAAGCGCACGTGCTGAAATTTAGATGGGGGTCTCCGCGGTCCCGAGAGAGAAGCCGATGGTTCCACAGGTTGCTGGTCTGCCTGGGTGTATTCTTGAATTAATGACAAGATTAACCCTAACGGTATAGATAAAGTGAAAATTCAACAAAAGCGATACGATAACTGGGACCGACTTGCCTATCAATTTTCAGATTTTGTGGTCCATTCGCCCATAAAATAGATACTTCTTTGGGGCGACATTACCTTCATTTTGAGAATTTGGATAATTTGCCCATGGTCCACCCTCACCAGGAACGTGCCTTGGATATTTAGGTGCCCTCGAAGCCAAACGAAACATACTGAAACCAGGATCAGCCTGAAGGGAGTAAAGTGGAGGTCCCTGGACTGTAGAAGCCTCGCTGAATCCTAATCGATGACGCCACGAGATGAAGAAATTCTTGAGTCTGGTCACTCAAGACCGTGAAGCCCTCAAGATATTCGTTACATAGAAAAAATAAATAAACAAAATCAAATTATCTTACATTACTAAATTTTACAAACAAGTCATGGAGTGATGGTGCAAAAATGATAGCACTACCTTAAGTATCTTAACTGCCTGCTGTACTTCCGTATCTTTAAGGTTCACCTTCCATAAATAAAGTCGTGAAAAAAAGGCTCAAATCTCTAAGACTCGTTTCAGAGACAAAAACATTCGAATCGTCTCTGAAGAAAGGCTCAAACGGGTCATAGATTTTCCCAGGGATAACAATGTTGCTCTCCTTCATGCAGTATAGCATCATGCAGCAATGCAGTCACTGCTGCACGCATATGGCTGGTCGGTCAGATTTCACCAGTCGCACACTGAACCAAACTTCTATGAAGAAAAGGATATCGAGTAATTTTGCCGCTATGAAGTAGAAGGAAACCGTAGCATTGGAAAAGTAGTACAGAAAATTGATGAGATTTCTGGGCAGTAGCATAAACCAAAACAAAGTAAAAATAAAGAAGATCAAGCTAAGCGTGCGGCAGGCATAGAAAGAATTTTCCGACGCTGATTTGGCTGTTGGTCTTGATGTTGCAAAATTAGGCCATCGAAAAACGACTGTCGTTCTCAAAAAACCAGTTGAACTGATCTGCTCCGGAATATGATGTATACAAAAATTCTTTTATTCTCGTCAAATATTCATCTCGGGTTATTTTACCCGGTGTTTCATCACCACCCACTGACCAAGTCAAGTGCCTGATGAAGTCAAGATGTTAAAAATTTAAATACAAAGTTTGAAATTTGTTGCGCTAAGTTTTTGGGAGGCAGAATATTAAGTTGTTGCAGTCCAAAGTTCGTCCCCTAACGTTGTTGTCATTACACAGCGGCAGAGTGTGATAAAGTCAATAGGCGTCACCTCTGGATGCTTTTTCAAGGTTACCAACTGTTAATTCATGTAGTTTTCTCGACTGAAAGTAAACTTGATAATAATTTCTAAATTACAAGTTTTATGGGAAGCAATTGCAGCGTGACAAAAATCGAACTTGTCTTTTCTTCTACAATCTAACATATTGTATTAGAGTTTATTTATTGATAAATTATTTGATGAAGTATTTATGGAGGCTACGTAGATCTGATTGAAACCGCCCCCCCTCCAGTGGATGACCGTAGTATCCCCCCCCCCCCTAAATTGGCTGAGTAGATTATTGACGACCCCTTACTAACTCCTAGATGTGCGAGATGTTTAGTGCATATTGCGTAGACATTGCTTATAGCCAATATCGCGATAGGATGAGTGGATGCATGTTTAACATTCCTTCATATCGGATTCACTTCATTCCTCAGCTCACTGTACTTATGGATGTTGGCTGTGTAGGTCATTTTGATATAAGGTTTCGGGGTACTCGCCGTGGATAGCTTTTTGTGTCCATTTCGTTTTTCCCTCTGGTTTCTGCCCTGATATTCAAGGCTTATGCTGAGGGCTCGTTCAAAGGTGTGTAATCGAGAACAGGAATAGCATAGGTGTTGATAGCCTCGACCAAGAATACCCATATATTTATATGACTCATCCTCAACCATTGCCTCCATACGGTCCTCATTTTCTTTCTCCAATTCTTCGGTTCCTAATTCTCCTCCACTGGAATGCACTGGTCTGCATTTATCTAGTTTAAACTCCTCGGGATCTCATTTGAAAACTGCCTCGTGACATTGAGCACTTGCTGTAGTTTCTGATTTGAACATGCTATTTAGTGTTTGGCTTAGGAAGATGCCACTTTGTCACGCGAATTGGTTTACCTGTCCTTGGTTGCCCATGATCATAGTACTTGTGTTTCCCAAAGCATCATCGCACAATCTAGGAGGGTAATAATGCGTGGGCAGATCTTGTAAATTTTCAAAACTTGAACCAAATAGTCATGTGGTACCGGCGGAAACGCTTGCTTGTAGGTAATGTAATATGTAAGCCATGTGCAAGTTTCTTTGATCTTTCTTACCTTGCTTGCGTTAGAGCATTAGATCCGGATGTTCGATGATCTTCTTACTTCGCTGATGCAGTGTGTACACTTGCTAGGTACTTTTATCAGAAATTGTGCACCATGCCCGGGCCTGGAGCTTTCCAATTACTAGATCTTCCTAAAACCGCTAAAACGCCTGCGTCTGTTGAAACTATGCAGCATCTAAATTGCTTCCATTAGTTTTTCCCTAAACACCCGACCAGAAGTTGGCCATGTCTTCCAATTGAGGAACTTCGGTGTTTAGCTGCATGTTTTGCTCCTTATTCAGTTCACGATAGAGTCTCCTTTCATCTGCCTAAAAGGTTCGATTTTTTGGCCTCCTTGCACTACTCTTATCATATCGATGCAGTCCAGCAGTAAGAACATCAAGTTTTCGGCAGATAATGCCTTTTCGTTTGTTCTACATTCCTGAACTCCAATAAGGCTCTACCGCAATTGCTTTCAAGGTGCTGCAGTCTATCTGGGATTTCGCTGTTTACATCAATTTGAAATTTGATGTCCGGATATGGACATCAAAATTCATCGACAACGACATCAAGTTGACCCAGTCCTCGTTCTTGATTATCCCTAGCACCTATGCCCTCAGCTTCGATCACCTCTTCATTATCCACATCTCCTGTATAGATTTCATTATAAGGAGGCTGTTGTCTTGCCTTCATTTCGTTGGTAGCTACTTTAATCTCTGAACGCAATCTGGTCACAGATAATGAGCGTTTTTGGTCTGCTAGATTCTGTTTTATTATTTTTGTGGCTAGATGCTGGTACTCAAGTGAGAAGAGAAGATGATGTTTTCTATTTACACTCTTACAATGCTGTAGTAATATAGTATTTTTCTTTGCACATATTCTTGCTTCAAAAATCTGTTGGAAATAGTAGTGGTAAATACCTCTAGTGCATCACAATTTCTTGAACCCCAAATCCCTACAGGATACAAGAGACCATTTGAGACAAGTCTCTGGTACAGTGCGCCAAGATTTCGACTTGAATGCTCGGAGGACCTGTAACGTCGCTCTGTCAGCAATCTTTCTAGCAGACACCCTTTTAGTTTAGGCCAGGGCTAGGGATCCTGACCTCTCAAATAATTCACCCATATATTTGTATTCCTTAATTATTTCTAGTAGGGTCCCATCAGGAGTGGAATTTCGGATCGAAAGCTTCCTTCCCCTGTGAAAGACCAAATTTTTTCGTCATAGATGTATTGACCTCTAGATGGTTGATTCCATAATATTCAGCAAGAGCATTCATTTTCATCTGAAGATCAATACGAGAGTGAGCGAGCATCACAATGTCATCAGCATAGGCAATTAGAAGAACTCCTGTCGAATGATCAACCGAGATTCCCCTCAAACAACGACTCAGCAGAAGGCCTTATGAATCGCGGATTGTAAGGATAAAAGAGACGGGGCTTAGGAGTTCAACTTAAAGATATCCGCAATTTACATTGATTGGATTCGTAAGACCTTCTGGCTTGCGAATGGACACCCTAGTCACGTGACACCCGAACTCAATATTTTACTCAAAATCGAATTGTGAGTAACTAAAAGGAATCCTTTTTTAGGTCTACAAAGCAAGCAGAACTTTGTGCTCAGGTTCAAAGAGGCGTATCCATATAAGAGAACTCAAGACAAAGATATGATCCATACAGCCTTTAGAAACCGTTAATCCTGCCTGAAATTCAGGCACACACTGTGTATCATTTATCTACGCTACTGATCTGTCCAGAAGGATCCGTGTTAATTTCTTGGCTATACAACTAACCAGCGCGATATCCTGAAATGAACCAGTTCCATCTTAATCACCCTTCTTGCAAAGCACGCACGTAAGGGTATCCCTTCAGGAGGAGGGAACACCCAGATTTTCCCAGATCCTCCTGAACAGACACGCTAGGTAATCTAACAAGGGGAAGGCCTGAAGTGTGGAACTCGAATGGGGATCGTATTAGAACCATTATATAGATAATCTAATTTCATTTGATACGTATCGCGGCTTTTTTGTGAGTGGAGCCCGAGTTTGGAGATATAAATATTTGAAAATCGCAGTTCCCGTTGCTAATGCCCAAGTACCCCTCATATACTTTTGATGTCACCGACCCACAGTGGCCCAGTGGTAACGCTGTATACTCCATGTCCTGGAGTGAGGGGGTTCAACTACTGACGATGGCTTTTTTTTTCTTTCGGTATATTCGATGCTGAATCCGAATCTTTGAAAATTGTAATTTTGACAAAAACTGTATCATATCGAAATGGTACCACATTCGAAATTTTATAATGAAGGCTCAAGAAAATCAATCATGGGCAAGTGTAAGAAACTCGTTTAATATTATACCATATACATAATATGTGCTGCATTTTATTTTTCGTACATTAATTATGAAGTACATACTTTTGGGTGATATTTGTCATAGAAACATTTGAAACAAAGCCTCTTCTCGCAACAAGCAAGTTTTTAAAAACAATTCCATCGCAATCGCAGCTTTTACGGGTTAAAGTTATCGGGAAACAATAACTTCATAATTATTGTACGAAAAAAAACATGTACGGCACATATTATGCATACGGTATAATATTAAGAGAGTTTTTTACACTTGCCCATGATTGGTTTTCTTCAGCCTTTATCATGAAAATTCGAATGTGGTCCCGTTTTGATATGATGCAGTCTTGATCAAAGTTACAATTTTCAACAATGTCGGATTCAGCATTCAATATAATGAAAGAAAAAAAAAGCCATCGTCAGTAGTTGAACCCTCTCACTCCGGGACATGGAGTATACAGTGTTACCACTGGGCCACTGTGGGTTGGTGACATCAAAAGTACATGAGCGATACTTAGGCATTAGCTACGGGAACTGCGATGTTCAAATGTTTATATCTCCAAACTCGGGCTTCACTTACGAAAAAACCGCGATACGTATCAAATAAAATTTGATTATCTATTTAATGGTTCTAATGCGATCTCGATTCGAGTTTCACACTTCAGGCCTTCCCCTTGTAGGCCTAACTCTGACGAACCTTAAAGAATTCCGCTAGCACACCGTCTGGGCCAGGGGCTTTCCTTAGTTTACACTTATCAATACCAACTGACATTTTGGCTCTAGTGACGAGAGAATGTAAGAGATGTTGCGTATTTCTGGATCACGCAAGGTCAAAGCTAATTTCAGGCAGGTACAAAACGTTCGCGCATTCTCGCCACGATCGTTGCCACGCGCAGGTCTAACCATAAAAGAGTAAACTGCCTCACAGAAAACCGATGAACCTCTAGCTACCGCCAAAGCATTCTGGAAAACCTTTTCATAGGCTATTATCTTCGAATCCAATAATGCAACATAAGTTGCTTTAGCTCAGTTAAATATAAGGATGTGTTATTGCATAAACCCTGACCCTTTACACATCTTCAGTCTTTTTTCCGCCCTTTTCATTCTATTGGAACACGTCCAGTCATACCAAGCCTTCTTGCCTGTGAATTTCGAAAACTGTTTACAAGTCATTCCCGCTCTCGAGGCCACATTCGAGAAAGCAAAGATATGATTCTCATGAATAGTGCCGACTGACTTCACATTCCATGCGTCAGGGTCCGAGAGAGCAAGTCCGTCAAGGGATACCGCTCTTCTAGACTAACTTCCACATCAAACTCTCTTCCGTTCCCGTACGCCTTGTCTCTGTAGTCCTCCTCGTCGCTCCTTCATCGGAGGATGGAAAAGAGCATGCTGCAAGATCGATGGTACTCTCTCTGTTGGAAGAGAGCGAGTGAAACTAACCGGACGAATGCCGACGAATCTGCCGTTGAGGGAAATAAAACCATGCGCTTCTAATCATTTGCTTTAATCAGATTCTCTTCTACAAACCCTATGATCTAACACGGACGTCGCCGCGCCCGTAACTTCTCCCAGTAAAGCAACCTCCCCAAACACCTAATTCGAATCCCCAATTCGCGCGTCGAAATCCCCACCTAAAATTATAGGTATCAAGGGAAATGCTTGCTTCATCCGCGCCAAACCTGAATCCAAATTTCCACAAATCACTTCTCGATACAATTAAGGCTTAGAGAAAATGAGGCTCACTATACATTTTTAAGCGGAGTCGGCACAATTCACAAAAACCCAGTCGTGGGATACGTCGATTACTTTGCAAACATACTGCTTCATCACTGCAAAATCACCGTTAGCTCTTGACATACCTACTTACACGTGTTACGTTCGCTGCGAAGATTCTATGATGCGAAATCCAGGAGAAGGAAGCCACAGGAGGAGCTGACAACCACGTTTTACTGAGACTCTCATTGAGTGGGAGTATAATGCGAACCACTCAAATGGAAGTAAATGCTCTCCTTGCGTAAGTTTTTCCCCCTTTTTGGGGGAAGGTGTTGATTCTTTGGCAATATCAAAGTTCTGATTTGTCGGGAAGAAAATCTGTGATTAAGTCATCTCTAGATCAAAAGGACGCTGCCTTAAAAAAACATGTTGCATTATTTTTCAAGCCTTCTTACAGGAAGTGTCTTTTCATTTCTGGGAGTATACACCCAAAATCTTTCAAAGAGGACAGTTTACATCATTTTTTCTTAGAAAAAGAATGCAATTTTTTGCATTGTTTTCCGAGCATCCTAACATAAACAGATAATTTATTCTCAGATGTCTACACTCAACGCGTTTGAAAAGAACGGTTTGCATTTTGTTTGCTCAAAAAAGGATTCAAACACTCGTGATTCACTCACTTTTGTAGAGCCCTCCATGTGAAGGGTAAGGCTGCATACTCTGGGCGGTCACCCGGTATCCCAGAGACATTGTGAGAAATACCTTACTCAGGTGAAATTCGGCCTTTTGTAACCATATTCAACAGAAACCCTCGGCACAGAGGTCCCTTTGTCTGTGATTCGAGAACGTCTTTGTTGGGTTCATTATAGGCCATCTGGTTCAAATAGAAAGGAATCCTTAGTATGAAAACAACTATAGCAGCTCTAAACCCAGTTGTGAACGCGTTAAATAATGATGGAACGCGCTAAGCAGCTCATAATTGTTCGGCAAGCAGTGACGATCGTTCTGGAGTTCGAGGTACTAGAAGTAGTTTGAATGGAAACACAATGATGGACTGGCGAGACGATAGACGTCATTCGTGAATGGATCAACTCAAGAATGACATACTGGTATGCATGATGAGATTGATGTTCCCGTGAAAAACCAGGTCTATGATCTGTCGTGTTACGTCATTGTCATTGGTATCTCTGCGGAGGAACTTATCATCGGGAGCATGAGGTCACTTATATATTTTATAATAACGAATTGAAGATCTACGCTTCTGGGAAGAGGCATCTCAAAAATTTTCTGAAGATCGTCGAGGGGAATACACTGTGAAATGTTATTAAATTGCAATGTTCTTTCTTTTCCTCATTCCCTTTAGCCATTCGTCTACCTCCTCTCTCTTTCAGCCATTTCATCGATCCCTAACCCTGATCATTTCCATTTAAAATCAATTTCATTCTTTTTTCCATGCTTCCCCTTCCTCCTTTGTCACCTGTATACTTCTCAAGCACATCTGCATGCCCTTATTTCCTTCCCCATTTTTGATCTTACTACTTTGTTCTACCTTCTCTGCGTATTCAGGATGTCAAATCATTAGAGGATGCCCTCCAGAGACGACACAAACATCTTCTTGAACATATTTGGTCGTCTTATCTTTCGGCGTTGAGCAAAATATCTGTGGCTTACATGTCTGCTGTCCCAGTTCTCCTTTATTCGTTTCGTGTAGTTTTATGTACAAAAAAACGAGCTTGCGGCCATTGCCATCGCCAGGCGTAAGATTATTAATATAAAGAAGTTCCATAGTAACTCGTCCGTTCTGCGCGTATCTAATCCGTGCCATGAGTGCAGGCGCAAATTCCTAAATCTCTAATGTTTTCAGAACTGTAGGAGCGTTTCTTTGTAAAACAAAACATCTTGACGACAAAAAATACACGGAAACTTGTACATTTTTGTAAAGGACTAGTCCTTGACGAAGGAGCTACTGTTCTCTTTCCTGGAATTATCTGGGCCTCATTCAGGCAAAGAGAGTTGTACTTTATCGTGTCAGGACGGTGTCATGTTTCTACCTTATCATACCATAGCCGTTTCTCTCGTCAAGAAGTTCATAGCGACAGGTAAAGAGTGTGTCATAAACATTCTGAAGACCTAATTTTCTTCTGTGTCGATCTTTTGGTGTTGGATGCAACCCTGTCCTGCTAAAGATTTCAAGACTTTGAAATGGAGTTGCAGCGTCTCTACCTCAAATATTCGGTTGAAATAGTTGTTCTTGTCATTGTTCCTCTTAGAAGTGCCTTTAGTGGTGTGTGACCTATGCACAATGCCTACGTGTGAGAAACATGCTGTGGCATTTGCGAGATGTATGCAAAGCGCTTGCCATTCTTGGTTCGCTTTGTGTCCTGGAGACACACGTGGATTTCATTATACAATGTGGTCACTCATCTCACGGTCATAAAACGTGGCCATAGGACAGAAAGGGTTTTTCATTATCTTTGCAATGAAAATAAATATTTTATATGGAAGAATAATTTGACCTTGATTGTTCAATTTGAGAACTTTTTGGGGTTTTTTTTTTTACAAATTCGACCCTTTTTATTTCCTTAATAATAATTTGGAAGGAAGCTTGGTCGTTTGCCTTCGAAATCATATTTGGATAAGGATGGGATGGGAGGAAGGAGGGGCTGTAAAGTATGCCTTAAGTGCACGGGTACCACTGAACGATTAGCTGAAGCGCGGAACCATACTTACTTTAGTGTCCGCAGTAGGGATGGGTAATGCTCGGTGAGAATCGATTCCTTGATTCTCCGATTCCGACTTACGCGACGATTCCGGAGAATCTAAGAATCGACGGTGGGAATCGATTCTTCGATTCCTATTCCAATGTTCCCCTACTCCAAAAAAGCGCGCGTATATTCAAAATTTTAAAAGGTTACACGGGCAGTATTTGGAACGGTTTATTGGGTAATTTAAAAACAGTATAATAGGAATAATTTTCAATTCATGTCTAAATGCTTTTTAATAAAATTCAAAATCTTATGTTTGCACATTTAGAAAGTGAAATGCGGAAAGTTCAAATATGAATAATTACAATGTTCAAAATGTTCATACTTCAGTAGTAAAAATATTTTTCTGTCCTTTTTTCAAAGATAAATATATTTATGTAACTAAATTACATTTATTGTAGCATATAAACATCATAAATGGCTGAAAGTTAAAATATGAATAGTAAAAATTTTACAATTTTCAGACTTTAACAGTAAAAATATTTTATCTACTCTTTTTTTTATACGTAAGTATACTTATGTTATAAATTACATCTATTATACCATAAAAAAAATTTTAAGTACCGTTCCCTACTTGAAAGGACCATTTGAACCGGATCGATATTCTATCAGTATCAGTATGGACCAGTAAGGTGCAATCCGGCTGCCGAATTGAAAAAAAATTGCCGATCAGAAAGTCTATCAGGTTCAATCTGGACATTACTTACCTGCAGCTATTCGGATTTCCGAGTTCATTTTCAACCAGTTTTAGTTTGAATTTTCCAAAACTGTCGTCAATTTGGGTTTCCAAGCTCATTTTTAATTGGTCTCAGAACGGATTTCCAATTTATACTTTTCAAAATCGTGCACTAAGTTCCTAAATCAATCTGGTTCAAACCGGATTTTATAAAGTGTTATCTAATCGGAATTCCGAATTCATTTTAAAGAAGCTTCAGTTCGGTTTGCCGAATTGAACTTTTCAAGTTTCGGAACAAGTTCTTACGCCAATCCGGTTCAATGTGGACATTACCCACTTTAATCTAATCGGAATTCCGATTTCATTTCCAACAAGTTTCAGTTCGGATTTTCTATAACCATTATACTTTCGGATTTCGAAGTTCATTTTGAATTGGTCTCAGTTCGGCTTTGCAAATTAAATTTTTCAAATTTCGAACCAAGTTCCTACGTCAATGCGTTTCAATATGGATAACATGGAGTGCAATCTAATTGGATTTCCAAACTCATTGTCAACCAGTTTTAGTTTGTATTTTCCATAACTGTCATCAATTTGGATTTCCAAGCGCATTTTGAATCGGTTTCAGTTCGGATTTCCAATTTATACTTTACAAATCGTGCTTTAAGTTCCAACCTCAATCTGGTTCAAACCGGATTTTATAAAGTGTTATCTAATTGGATTTCTGAATTCATTTTAATAAAGCTTCAGTTCGGTTTTCCAAATTGAACTTTTCAAGTTTCGGAATAAGTTATAACGCCATCCAGGTCAATGTGGACATTACCAATTTTAATCTAATCGGAATTCCGATTTCATTTTCAACAAGTTTCAGTTCGGATTTTCCATAACCATCAAAATTTCGGATTTCCAAGTTCATTCTGAATTGGTCTCTGTTCGGATTTACAAATTATATTTTTCGAATTTTAACCAAGTTCCTACGTCAATGCGGTTCAATATGGATAACATGGAGTGTAATCTAATTGGATTTTCAAATTCATTTTCAACTAGTTTTTGTTTGGATTTCCCATAACTGTCATCATTTTGGATTTCCAAGCTCGTTTTGAATCGGTCTCAGTTCGGATTTCCAATTTATACTTTTCAAATCGTGCACTCAGTTCTTCCGTCAATCTGGTTCAAACGGATTTTATAAAGTGTTATCTAATTGGATTTCCGAATTGGATTCCTTAGTGCAAAGCGAAATGCCCGGTGACCATCGTCATCGTTTTCGAGGTCAACTTTGGTCACTTTGGATATCGATTTGAGGGGAACTTCCTGTAGAATATCATTCCGGATACCTAGTGCAAAGCCAGATGCACAGAGAACATCGCTATCACTTTCGAGGGTAATTTTGGTTACTTTGGAAATCAATTAGTAGAAAACTTCCTGTAGAATATCATTTTGAACACCTAGTGCAAAGCAAAATGCACGGTGACCATCGTCATCACTTTCGAGGTTAATTTTGGTCACTTTGGATATCAATTAGTAGAAAACTTCCTGTAGAATATCATTTTGGACACCTAGCGCAAAGCAAAATGCACGGGGACCATCGTCATCACTTTCGAGGTTAATTTTGGTCACCTTGGATATCGATTCGAGGGGAACTTTCTGTAGAATATCATTTTGGACACCTAGTGCAAAGCAAAATGCACGAGGTTCATCGTCATCATTTTCGAGGTTAATTTTGGTCACTTTGGATATCGATTTGAGGAAAAATTCTTGTAGAATATCATTTTGGACACCTAGTGCAAAGCCAGATGCACTTCCTGATCCTGAGTAATAAGGTTGTTCACTATACCTTTACCTAGGCGAGTACCTCAGAAGAAAATTATTAACAAAAAAAAAAGTAATTAGTCAAAGTATGAACGTGCAGCGAAATGCATCCCTGTTTTCCATAATGAATTCCAACTGGCCTGATAGCGCAGTGGTTAAGACTCTCGACTAGCGAGCGTAGATTATCTAGGTTTATACGTAGGTTCGATTCCCTCCAGCGTGCGAGCGTGCGAATTTTAGTTGTTATAAATGCATTAAAAATCCTAAGTACTCCATAATTATAAGCATGTTGATAATATATCTGTAAAAAAAGCGTGTGTTCCAGTGGAATTCTTTTTTTACAGTATTTGTTAATGATTTTTGGTTCTGTGCGGGCGGCCGCTTGACAAATCAGCTCGGCATTCCAAATTGAAACAATTGCACTGTCTACTTGGACTTCCGAACTGAGCCGAATAGTTTTCGATTCTCTCAAAACCAGTTCGGCATTCAAAACTGAAATTATCCCAATGTTACTTGAAGTAACAAACCAGCTTGGTATTCCAAACTGACTCCATTGCAGTTTCTGCATGGAATTCCGGACTGAGCAGAATAGATGTAGAAATAAAATCTGCGAGTTTCAGTTCGATGTAACCGTGACAATAACAGAACTGAACCGGATCGCTTTCTTTTCAATCCGGTTCAAAAAGTCCTTTTATGTAGGGTTAGGTACCGTCAAGTTGTGTCACGCGCGTTGGCATCCTACCTTTAGGACGCATCGATATAATCAAATTTTGAGAGTATGTTTGCCCTTGGATCATATTTGTTTATATATCTTATACATAAACTTTTTGAAAGTGGAAATTTATTTTCTCTCAGCTGTGTTATCAGAATCGATGTCGATTTCGACGAAGAGACGATTCCTGGAATCGATTCCTTGGAATCAAGAATCGATTCCGAAGAATCGAAGAATCGACACCAAGGAATCGATTCTTCAACGGAATCGGAATCGACTTGGCCATCCCTAGTCCGCAGTATTCTAATAATTGAATCAACTACTTTTTATCTGTTCTTGACTCTTTTTATGGCTGTTTCCACTGAATTAGGAAATATAAAGTACATATGGCTGACAAATATAATACTTGGTTCCATAACCCATCGTCGGTCGATCCAAGGGGGACCCTGCGGTAGTTGTTCTTGGTCCAGATAGAAAGGAGCTCCATTTGAAGACGGCACTGATGTGCGCATATAATTTGTACAGCAGTCTTATGGCTTGCGAATTTTTTTGAGCAGAGTTTAACATTCCTGTAATCTGAGTTTCCAAAATAGTACCTTGTTGTTTGGACGTGTTTAAGATTATGTTATAAGTGACTTTCAAAATATTCCCGTAGTAACGTTGATTCCGGAAAGAATAAATTAGTATGGAGCGCGTATTGGAAACTCTAACAGACTTTACTTTATGTTACAATTTAAATTGTCATTGGATTTCCAGGATTAGAAACACAAATAGACTTATTGAGGGATACTCAACGGAAATACTGCAACATTTTACGATTATCTCGAGCTCTGACGTCTCATTTTTATCATGTTGTTCAAACGCAAAATGCTCTTGGGGAAGCATTCTCTGAGTTAGCTCAAAAATCACCTGAGTTACAAGAGGAATTTTCGTATAATTCTGAGACGCAGAGAAATTTAACAAGAAATGGTGAAACACTCTTAGGTGCCTTGAACTTCTTTGTTTCTTCTGTGAACACGCTATGCAACAAAACAATCGAGGACACTCTATTGACAGTTAAACAATATGAATCAGCCAGGTAAGCGAGACAGTTTTCAAACATAACCTAAAATAACGCTAGCTGTCGCTGAAAAGTATTCATACATTAAGCTTGGACGATTTTTTTGGGTACATTTTCGTAATAGAATATTTGACCTCATACAAAGAAAGGGGCCTCAAACTGGAAAACTGAAAACTTAGTTTTCTTTAGCATTCGATATTTTTCGAGTTTCTTTTTAATAATAGAGAAATTGAATCCAGTGGAGATTGATGTTGTTGATGTTTTTCGTCTGACGATTGATGGATGATAGTAATGGTGGCGGTGGTAAAGACATACTTTTGGCCAAAGATATCTAGATTTCAAGATCCTTTTATTATGATATGAAATCTGACGTCCCAAAATTGAATTCGCTCTCCTCTTCAGGCTTTAATCCGTGAAGGTAACTTTGAAAAAATAACAGCATGGAATGTGAAAATGGTTAGTTGAAATGCCAGCCCATTCTCTCTATTTGCTTCTATTGGCTCAGAATTTTTGATTTATTAATAGTTGTTGTTGTAGATATAAGAAATCCACAAAAAATTAGTTCTAGAAGATGGAAGAAATTGAGTTACGAAAAAAGGGAGTTTATAAAGTTAAGCAATTCAGATATGATTACGGAGTTGGATAACTAGCTAATTGATTACCTGAGTTGCTCCAGGACACAAACATCCCTACAATATATGGCTTGCCTGAAATTCATAAACCGCATTGTCCAGTGCATTGCCATTTCAGTTCCAGTGCCATGAGTCATGTCTATTCCAGAAAGTTCCAATTCTTACTAAATCATTATGTTCTATGGCATTATTTCACGATTGTTTGATTCCTAAAAATAACTTTCCAAAATAAAATGTACTGAAAAGACTTGTGGATAATCCTACAAAGAATAAAATAGGCCCTACAACATCAGGACGAAATTAGAACTGCAACTTCTACTCAGAGAAAAAGCGAAAACATGAAATTCTTCGCAACTGTTATTAATTGTGCATATTAAAATGAAATATGTTCTCCTGAAGTTCGCCTTCAGTTCTCTTCCAAAATGATTCTGCTCCGTGTGAATGAGACCATAGGGGTTAATATGTCAGAATCGAGGGACATAATAGTAAAGCCTATTACTTCCTCTGGTTTGGACAAAAGACAAATCATATTGGGTAAACATTATTCTAGTTCAATTAGCATGTAATTCATTCCACTTGTATAACCTTATCTTGCAACGCTATGGTTTTTTAGTATGAAAAGCATGAAAAATTTAGATCAGGACATGCTGATTTATTTTTGATTCAAACATTCAAACCGGAATTCCTTCTGATCAAGAATATGAAATCAATCAGAAACAATGTTCACAGTATATTTAACACTAAAATAAATATCTTAAAACAAAAATTTGCTTGTTTTTCGGTGAGCATGAAGGAAACTAATTTCCAGTTTCAAACAAATTTTCCACTAACGAACATCTGAGTGGGAGATCTTTGTAAACAGTAATAGATACATATGTGACCTGTCACAAGGAAAGGGATCTAAGCGTCAAAAACTAGATTTTTGGTTTTTCGCAGTTCCAGAAGTACATGTCTTCTCCTTTCCAATGGCGTTGACAAAAAATTTGTTCGATGTTTCTTCGTTGATTGAAAAAAATCACAAAGTTGGCTTGGAAAGCAACATTTCTAGTTCTCAGTACCTTTTACTCGGCCCCCTGCAGAATTCTCCGATTGACCTTAGGTCCCTTTCCTCATGGCAGGTGACATAAAATAATGATCCGTAATGAGATTGATGCGATACGAAGTTTGGTAACTCTACGTTGAACCAATTTGCTAAGGATTATGCCGGAGAGCTCGCATTTGAGATAATATAAGTAATTAATTAACAGATCTTCCAATAATTAATCAAGATTACCGAAGGTTATAGATTTCGGAAAAAATTTATTGCACAATATGATGAAGAAACTACCAGAGCCATATAAATGGTCAACTCTACACATAAGTTATTAATATGCTTATATGTGTTTATATTTGTGTTTTCAAATCGTGACTTGGCTACTGGTGAATTATATACTTTTTTATCAAATACACTAGAACCTCGATATAATAAACGTGTTGGTCGTGGCTGCAATGGCCTTGGCTTGAAGTAGGTTTTTTCTGTACGTAAAGAAAAGACGGTATGAATCATTAATTAACTGAATTTTTCACAAATGTATATTTTTTTAATCGAAAACGATGGACCTCTTCATTCATGAAAACCAAATATTAGAAAGAGACTTTCCTGCGGGCATCCAAAAATAGATGCCACACATGCACGCTAGTGTTCCAACTGCGCACTTCGTGGTTAAAGAACTGTTAAACCACGCTGTGCTCACTGCGCTTTTTACTACCCCCTGGACCTCTTCGTCGACAACCAGAATTCCGTAGATAGCATTATTCAGGAGAACTTCCATTAGGGTTCCAGTATATTTGTTTTTTCTAGTAGGTTGTTTCCTTGAAGATAATCATATGTAGTTGATAAACTAGAAAATATGGGAAATGTTCCCGGCACACTTACTTATTGTACATCCAACTGTTCATATAGCTTATATCGTTGAACACAAAGCTAATAAGAAATTGCCGATGATTGGTTCCACTACCCTTTTCCTCTTGCAGCACAAACACATTATCCTTCAGTTTACACAGAGAAAAATGTTTATTGATGTTATATTTATTCCTAATTTGTTGAATGATGAATGTCAAACGAAACGCATGTACAATCGCATAGCGCGTCGGGTCAGATTGTGCTAGATGGCGCCAGCAAGCCCGTCATGGGTTCACGAAGCTTCCGTTTAGCCAGAAGTTGGGGTAATCCAACTATACCTTGTATAGCTGTTTCTTTGGACAATCGAATTTCCAATGAAACACTACCTTGAGAGTACAACTGTTTGTTTACTTTTTGTGCCTCAATAAGGCACGTGGCCAGAGGGGGGGGCTCAGGGAGCGCTAGCCCCCCCCCTCCCCCGAAATTCTGAAACTCCCTCTATGTAACGCTGAATCTAAGCCTTGTGCAATTTGCAG
>WSXT02180229.1:0-21306 GCA_011762715.2 Neuroterus valhalla | reverse complement strand
TTTGATTCAACATCTTTGAGTCATTGCTCGTATTCATGAGCCTGGGTCATTGATTCAATCAAATTTTTTTCTCGGTGCAGACTAGATGGTATATGGTGGTATATTTATCTTTTTTTCCACATTTCAAAAAGCAGGGAACAGCACAATTCGCTCAACTTGTACACTATAATGAAGAAGAAGTGTTCAAATCTTCACAATATTCACATTTGAGGATTCCGAGGAGGACAAATTACCGATACTACTCAGAAAATATGAGGCACACTTAATGCCTAAAAAGAACCTCGCCTTTGAGAGCCATAAATTCTCTTTGTACCGACAGCAACTCGGCGAATCCATGAAACAGTTTATTACCAAACTAGAGAAACGAGCCATAATATGCAAATTTGAAGATTTATGAAGCAGCTTACAAAAAAAAATATCAACATTGTCAGCAATATGCGTTGTCACCATTCCGGATATTTTAGGAAAATTACTTGAAAATTTATGTTATGATAAGACAAACAATTTTCTGGAGTTGAAAGAAGCGACTGTACAGATGAGATCTTTGTAACTGTCAGTGACGTCACTCATCTTTTAGTAGACTCAAAATGATTTCAGAAGATAAACTGGAGAGGCCTGAGGCAACGTTGATGTCACATAGGGGCGATAAATGAGGAGTGATGCAAGTTTTTACTACGTTGCTGGCCAAAAATCAGAATCTCGATATTTCACTTTGTTCGAGTACCCACATGAGCTTTTTGGGGCCGCTGATCTCGAAAATGGAGTAAAAAATCCCAAATTCTAAATGGCGAATCCAAAATGGTAGCCATTTTCCTAAAATTTGCCATGCATTCATTCGAAAGAATAGCAGACCCAAAATGGCGGACATTTTTTCAAAATTTGACACTTTTTGGTGAGTTTTTGGTGGAAAAAAATCGTGCGACATGAAAAATGCTCGTGACGGTGCGTACATCAAGAATCAATAATGAAATATGTAAATTTCGCAAACGTGTATACGAGTTCACATAGAGAATATTTTTTTTTCCTGCAAGTTCCTGTCTCTATGTTGAACGTTACTATTGCGGAAAAGTGTCTACTTTTCAAAATCGTTTTCGCTTACTGCCCCGATCAGCCCGATTTCAAGGAAAGTAGTTTTTTAGAAAAATATTCGCCATTTTGTTTTCGCCATTCCGAATTTAGAATTTTTCATTTCATTTCCGGAATCAGCGACTCCAAATACCCCTAATACCTATTTTCAAGTGAATTTATGGTGAATTTCATAAAAATGTCCACCATTTCGGGTCCGACATTTTGAATTTTGGATTTTCGACTTCATTTTCAGAATCACTGACCCCAAAAACCTTATAATACTCATTTTCAAGTAGATGCTTGGCGAATTCTAGAAAAAAGTCCACCATTTTGATTCCGCCATTTTGAATTTTGAGTTATTAATTTCATTTTCGAAATCAGCGACCCCGAAAACCCCTCGCTTCTCATTTTCAAGTAAATGCATGGGAAATTATAGAAAAATGTCCGCCATTACGGGTCCACTGTTTCGAATTTTGGATTTCTGACTTTATTTCCGAAATCAGTGACCCCAAAAACCCTTTAATACTCTTTTTCAAGTAAATGCATGGAGAATTTTTGAAAAATGTCCGCCATTTCAGGTCTGTAATTTCGAATTTTGGATTTTCGACTTCATTTTCAAAATCAGCGAGCCCAAAAACCTTATATGGGTACTCGAACGAAGTGAAATATCGAGATTCTGATTTTTGGACAGCTCTTTGGGATTTCGAACCACTGTGCGTTGTTACGAAAATAGTAAACAGTACGAAATTAAATTCTGTGTAACAAACGATATGAGAAAACCTATTCTTGGAGCTGAGACTTCTGAAACTTTAAAATAAGTCGGAAGAATAGATGACATTCTTGATTATTCCAATAAATACAGCAAAATTGTTGAAGAACACTCTGATTCGTTCACAGGAATAGGTTCTTCAGAAAAACTTCAACATATCGAAAAGAATAGAACAAGCTCAGTTTGGGTAAACCAGTTGATAATTGTCAGCAAAACAACCGGCTAATAAATAATATTTCTCAACTCAAATAATATTTAATACAAGTGTGGAAAGGAAACATTGCAAAGTTCCTACTTCATAATACATAACTGTGAAAATTGAAAGAGCGAAAAATTCTAGCACATTACATGTCACTCAAGGTTCCTATAAAATCCCATTAGATAACGGTAGTGCAAACTTATACATTTTATGGACTCTATTTGACTGATATAGATTTTTGAGATCCCCTTATGGTCTAACGTCTGCTCCTGAACTTTTCCAACAATAAGGATCATGAGGATCTGGAGGAGGTAAGAATTTACATAAATGGCATAATTAGAGGCATGCATTACAAGCGCACACCTTGCTGCCTCATCCTCATAACCAAAACTTACGATGGCACTCTACTTGAAATTCAGGATAGAGCAATTCACAAGCGAATTTTTTCAGAAGGAAAGTTTCTATTTTCTATTCTAATTTATTTCAAATTCATCGATTTACCTTCAGGAAAATGGATAGGTTGTTACACAATGTCTCCCCTCATAAAATTTTATCGACAGCCACTCACTGAAAGGAATGCAGCCTGGGCTTCCAAAGACGTGAAAGATATTCACTTGAACAACTCAAACACACTAAGTTATTACTCCACTTTCTCCGTGGGTTTGAAATGCCTTATTCAAACGTCTGTGATGAATGCTGGAACATGTATTTATCAGAATTTTGCTTGACATTGCGGATAAACTAGGAGGTCTCTATTATAAGTATTTGAAACGAGGAAGAAATTAGAGAATGGCCATTTGTATACAAGTGCGCAAAATAGCTGGTTGCGTTTGAGTGTAAATTTTGCATCATAAGCCGCAGGCGAATGAAGCAATCCTACGAGTAAGCTATCACCTATGCGCACGTCAATCACACGCTTTTTTTTGCAAGGCCCGACCGAAAAAGTTGGATTGAGAGGAGTTAACAGAAAATACTGATTTTATATCGCATATAGGTCAATTTCAGCCACCCCCTCGCCCTCCATCGCCTGCTGCCCCTAAACCAAATAACAAAACATCAATCAGTGAAAGATCTTTCAAGTTTGAATTTATTTCTATTAGAAATTTCCATCAGGATACGAGACATTTACGGAAAAACCTGGTAAAAAACATTTGCTATGGAGATTATTCCCTCATGCAGATTTTCCTGAGAATAGTCACTATGGAAAAAGGCACTTACTCGGTTATTCTATGTGACAGCGGCAGAAGTGTTGTAATTTTATTATGGAAAAACTCCATATTTCAAACGAAAAATGCCATCATTACCCGCTTGGTGCACTCCCCTTTCTGAAATTCGAGGAAAACGTGATTGGAATTGACACCTTTTGGGATCAGCTCGAAGTTCTTGATCAAGATTGTATCAAATTCTCTAATCACACTGAGAGATCGAACAATATATTTTTTAGTTTTCAGAATCACAATCTTCGACGTAGTTCACACCAAAATTATATAGCTCTCTTCGCCTGCTCGCTCCGGTTGTTCCAATAATCGAAGCAGCCTACAAATGATGTAAGAGTTTATTCCCACATAACCTAAAAAAAATTTGTTAACAAGTTTATTGAGTTAATTCGAATAAACCAACAACACATTTTCTGAGAATGATTTTATTTCGAATATTTGTTGATACTCTCTCCCTTTCACGGGTATTGAGAGTCTTTACATAACACCTCTCCTCAACATTATCTAACATTACCTGCTAAAAATTTTGGATTCCGAAATTCATCCGAACTCATCCGAGCCGAAACGTGTCCGGAGTTTAGAACCTGAAATTATTTTTGTTAGAGTGAAAACGGGAAGAGGTCCGATTGAGCCCGAAATCTGTCAGGTCAAGAACATCGACTCCGGAAATATTTTGGCTTTATCTGAAATTATTCCGGAATTGAGAACCCGAAATAATTTATGGTGAAACGGAAACGGGAAGTGGTCCGACTAAATCCAAAATCTGTCCGTTCGAAAATATAGACTCCGAAATTAGTCCGGCTCTATCCGAAATCGGTCCGGAATTCAGAACCTGGGATTATTTTTGATAAAGTGAAAACGGAAAGTGGTCCGATTAGGTCCGAAATCTGTCCGGTCAAAAACATCGACTCCGGAAATACTACGGCTTTATCTGAAATTATTCCGGAAATCAGAAGCCGAAATAATTTATAGTAAAGTGAAAACGGAAAGTGGTCCGATTAAATCCGAAATCTGTCCGTCCAAAAAATAGACTCCGAAATTGGCCTGGCTCTATCCGGAATCGGTCCGGAATAAAAAACCTGAAATTATTTCTGATAAAGTAAAAACGGGAAGTGGTCCGATTAGGTCCGAAATCTGTACGGTCAAAAACATCGACTCCGGAAATATTCCTGCTTCATCTAAAATTATTCCGGAATTCAGAACCCGGAATTATTTACAGTAAAGTGAAAACGGAAAGTGGTCCGATTAAGTCCGAAATCCGTCCGGTCAAAAACATCGACTCCGCAAATAGTATGGGTTTATCCGAAATTATCACGGAATTCAGATCCCGAAATTATCTATGGTAAAGTGAAAACGGAAAGTGGTCCGATTAAATCCAAAATATGTTTGGTCAAAAACATCGACTCCGCAAATAGTACAGCTTTATCTGAAATTATTGCGGAATTCAGAACCCGAAATTATTTATGGTAAAGTGAAAACGGAAAGTGGTCCGATTAAATCCGGAATATTTTCATTCAAGAACATAGACTCCGAAGGCTCTATCAGAAATGGGTCAGCAATTCAGAACCTGGAATTATTTTTATTAAAGTAAAAAACCATTAGTGACCCGAATGAATCTGAAATCGTTACGTTCAAAAACATCGACTCCGGAAATAGCCTGGTCGTATCCGAAATAAATCCGCGGCTTTGAGTTTTAATTCGGTAAAGTTCAAGTGAAAACGAGAAGTCGTCTGATTAAATCCGAAATTCATCCAGTCAAAACATTAACTCCGGAAATAGTCCGCATCTATCCAAAAATAGTCCGCAGCTTTGAGTTGTATTTCGTTAGAGTGAAAACGAAAAGTGGTCCCATTTCTGGCTCTATCTGAAATCAGTCCGGAATCCAGAACCTGAAATTATTTTTGTTAAAGTAGGAAACGGAAAGTGACCCTAATGAATCCGAAATCGGTACGTTCAAAAGCATCGACTCCGGAAATAGTCTGATCCTATCCAAAATTAATCAGCGGTTTGGAGTTGTGATTCGGTAAAGTTAAAGTGAAAACGGAAAGTCGTCTGAATAATTCCAAAATCCGTCCGATCAAAACAACTATTCCGGAAATAGTCCGCATCTATCAAAAATTAATCCACAGCTTTGAGTTGCATTATGTTAAAGTGAAAACGGAAAGTGGTACTTTTCAAATCCGAAATGTGTCTGTTCAAAAACATCGACTTCAGAAATAGTCTGGCTCTATCTGAAATCAGTCCGGAATTCAGAATCTGAAATTATTTTTGTTAAAGTAGAAAACGGAATGTGACCCTAATGAATCCGAAATCGGTACGTGCAAAAACATCGACTCCGGAAATATTCTGGTCCTACCCGAAATTATTCCGTGGCTTTGAGTTGTAATTCGGTAAAGTCGAAGCGAAAACGGAAAGTCGTCTGATTAAATTCGAAATCCGTCCGGTCAAAATATTTACTCCGGAAGTAGTCCGCATCTACCTCCTGAGAGCTTCTTTAGTTTGCCTTTCAAAAAATTTAAAATTGCAGAGTTAATAGGTAACGAGTAATAGAAAAGACATAAGGTATCAAAAATACTTTCTTATTTTAATGTTCACTCATGGTATGTGAAAATCATATACAAAATTAAGGATGATCTCTTCATATTTAACACGAATTTTAGCGGACGCAATGCGGATAGAATCCGGAGGACAAAAACCGGATCACTTGTCCGTCGTTTTTATCAGGGACGCCAGCAGTCCGACTGTCACCAGTTACCCACTACCCCGCTGGCAGAGCTGAAACACTTAACTGCCCCTATTCAACAAACTGGTACTCACACTGCCCTTTAGATTTTCGCGCTAGGCTGACAAACAAGGTCCTTCAGGCACCATTTAGAAGCATGGAAACGTTGATTTTTGAAGAGGGTGTTGCAAATAATTATTCAGAGGTCCTCTGAGTCGGTTTCTTCAAATGAAATACTGCATTTTCCAGACAAATATTCCAGAAATCTGAGTAGTGTATGTGAGCAGTAAAAATAGATTTCAAGCCTTTCGAAGAAGGAAATCCATTAGCATCTTAAAATGAAATGAGCATGTTATTTAAATAAAACGACTCAATGACATAAGTTAAGATCACCCGGATTTAAGTTCCGAGACATAAAAGTCAGAATCACAATCTAAAAAAGTTTCAAACAGAGAGATCGGAACTCCCAAATACAGAAGTTTCCCTTGTCATAAAAGTTTTTCTGCTTTTTTATTCCCAGACTATAACTTGTTAAATCTGAAAGGCAGAATCTCGACTGTCTCCTTGCGAGACAGAAAAAGAAGCATTGGATTCTAGAGAATAAAAAATTTATATGCATTTTATAGTTTGTCAAGAAGAGCCATATTTTTCGGAATATAGTTCAACCTATACTATTATGTTTTGTGGCCGTAAAAGAGTAACAGATTACTGGAAAACAAACGCTGCAACGTCATTTTCCTTCACACAACTGAAATCGTAATCATCTCTGCGGGTTGTCAAAATGAAAACAACAAAACAGATAGCTGAATATTTTTATTATTTTTTGTTTAACTTCAATATCATTGAACTCTGAATGCGAAAGCCTAAGCACTCTAATCTATACATACCTTGAAATATTAATAATATTGATATAATAAACAAAAAAATTGGCTTCACGTGCATCGATAATCAAAAGAAAAAACTGACCTAGAAATTAAATGTGGCGTGACGCTCATAATATCGAGAAGTTTCAAGAGTCATTTGGGTCCCAAGTGTATACGATGATAGAGGTTTAATATAATCAAATTATAATAAAATCTGACGATCACTTGCACATTCTAATATTTCTGACGCGGACTTGTCCACAAGTCAATTTTTTTCCAAAATGAAGGTGGAAAGAAGATGGATAGTGTATAAAATCAGAAGACTGATTTTATGCAGTATCAACATGTTTGTCATGATCATATAGTATAATTAAGTTTTTTTAGAACCGGGACAAAGCAGTAAACTTGGGGTAATAAAATCGATTTTCCAGAAAATTTAGTTTTATGTCGCTCTCTCCTATTCACCCTTACTTCAAATTAAGGTTAGAGATATTTCCCACTGGTGCAGTGAATTATGGGATATTTTTAGAGTTTTGAGGAAATTTCCAAAGATTTTGGAGGATTTTAAAGGACATCGGGAATGTGTGGAAAAATTACAAAGATTTTTGGGGATTTTCAACAATTTGAAGAGATCTCAAAGGATTTCCAGGATTATAATATTTAATATACAAGAGAATAAAAACAATTTCGAATGTTTATAAGAGATTCTGAAGGAATAATTAGATTTCCAAAGACCTCGGATGGATGTTACGCAGAATGAAACACATTTTTGATGGATTTTCAAGGATTTAGAAGCATATCGAGAACTTTTGTGGGATTGAATTTGTTTTCAGCAGATCCTTCCGAGAATTCAGAGGATTTTGAAAGATATCGAGAGATTGTAGAAGATTCACGAAAATTTTTGAGCATTTTCAGAAATTTTCAGGAATCTGGAGAGATGTCGGAAGGTTTCAAGAATTTTCCAAGATTCAAAAAATTCAAGTAATTAATCTTAGAAATTCTTAGGGTTTTTAAAGGATTGCGAAAGGCTTCATACAATTTTACAAGATTATAATCTGGTGACAGTCCATACAATACATAGTTTGAGATTGCAAAAGGTCCGGTCAAGACTATGCTTGGCAATTATCTTCATTTTGGGGCCTTAATCGAAACCTAGAAAAGACCCCACAAATCAGGCTCTGTGAGCAAAATAAGGGCTAAAATAGCGGCAAAATCGCGTTTTTTTAGGAATATCTCGTTTTAAATGCACTTTGGGGCAAAAGTAGTCTTCTCAAAAGTTGTAGAGAATGCAATTATCTATCACTTTTGTACCAAGCAAATTTTCCTCATATTGATATTTTATGAGCTATGGCAGAGAACATCGGAGAACTGTTTTGCAATTCGCAAAAAATTTCATATTTCACCTCGAAATTTAAGAGGTTATCCATTGTTATCATTATCAGATTGGATGATTCAATTCGTCTCCTGAGGGTTTCCATTTCCTGATCATTCTCTGCTTTTCCTCTACACACACTACTAGTACCTCAAAGGTATGGAGGACCAAAGCCTAAGATGGGTTCTGAACCACCAAGAATACCAACTTCAAGTACGTAGAGTACCCTTTTTTTCTACAGGTACCAGCATGACTAACTGACCACTTCTTCATTATCGTTATTAAAGTACTAGTATATCATTGGATATTTAAAAACAATATAATAAATCATATTTCAATCATATTTTATGCATACATGCACACACGTACTTGTGCGAGTATGCATGACCTTATTGATATGCATGGAACATCTACATTTCTTTGTTTCCAATTCACCTTTAGGGTAGCGTATGTAGGTCTAATTCACAAGCTATTTCTGCCAGAAGAGCAGTAAACGATGTTTAGTTCTATCCGAATCTTCTTCATTTGATGCTTATACTATTTCCGGAATGTAGACTGCTCCAAGCTCCATTTTAGTTACTTTATTCTCAACAGAGTCTGCTGGGATTTCTGAGACGTTGCGCAGGACTTTTTATTGCAGAGCGAGCAAATGATGGAGCATTTCAAACCTGCTTTCCAGCGGCCATATATCAAACCACATCCGGTTTTACACTTGCGGGAAATAACATTCAATAATTCCTCTGGAGCAGGACCCTTTTTAATTGTGACTGGCGTAAGCCCGTGTATTTGCTTCCCTGCCATCCCCATTCCTCTGGATTTTTTTTATTGTCCACTCATGCTTGGAATTTAATTTTTAGTTGGAAATGAAGATAACCAAGAGAGTCCAGCGTAGTATTTTCTAGGGAAGATCCGTACAGTGTAAGGATGAAATTTTCTTCTGAGATAGTAACGAGTTTGGGGTCTGCAACTGAGATCTGAGTCTTCGAAAATTTCTAAATCCTTTCTGAACCGTCCCTTCTTTTGGAGTGCATTTATGAACTTTACTTTTCATTTACCGTACATTGCAGAGGTTGTGTCACTGACACTAAATACATGTAAGAAGAGTATGTCTTCTGCTATATCTTCGTCATACTGGGAACTTCCAGAAGAGTATATTTTTCCATGAGCTCTACCTTTGCTCGTTTTTTCTAAGAAGACATTTGAATGCTCTTTTGCTGACGAAACCATGAGAACTAGAAGGTCATTTCTTCACGTCTCCATGAGCACCGAGTCAAATGACAGAGACGTACTGCTTGCTCTGTGGACGATCAATGTGTTCGCATCTTCCGTACTTTGCTTCACTGTCAAGTCAGACTCCTCAAACTTCTTTTTCAGCATTGAGATCAGACGCATTTTATTTGTTTTCCTTGGACAGAAATCTTTCTTGTGTTACAGTTGACAGCACTAACTTTTCAAAATAAATGTCTGCACAAGTATCTTCTATTGAGCAACGGATTCTTTCACTGCTCGAACTTTCTACGCAGCAGTTTAAAAAAAAAAAAATTTCCCGGCTTTAGTGAAAGTGCCACATTCCTCGCCTGCAATCCCAGAGTCGACGATGTTTTCGGAGTACTTCTTCCGTACTCTCTCTGCGAGTAATGGAGCTGCCAGAGGGAGTGACAAAGGAGTACCGCGCCCGCGTAGCAAAGTAATATCAACGTTAAGTTGAAAAAAAATATGGTATGCTACACAGGGGAAAACAATTTTCACCCGCTCCCCTCCCTTAAAACCTAATGTACTAATGGTGTGTAACAATTGCGCAAAGTGTGTGATTCAAGGTCAGTAGAAGTTTTCTAATCGAGCAAACAGTGCCTGATATCCACATGAGTACACAATCACTCACGTACTTGTTGTCACATGTATTATTTAATAAATAAAAAATTGCGGTTATTTTTTCCCGGAGAGGAAATTTAAAAGAGATTTCAATGTTCTTTGCAATTACGAGCAATGAATGGAAAGTCAAATTCTGGACTTTCTATCACAATCAGGATTCCGTAAATTTTTGTACAAATGAGATTATACCTCTACTGTTATGTCTCCAGCTGATATTCAGTCATTTACAATACTTACCAAATACTCTAATTGTATCATTTTTCATCTGTGCTTTGATTACGCAATTATAGCCTTGGCACAGGTAATGTTGGATAAGCAAAAATCTCTTTTCCCAGATTATTTGGGATCGCTCAACATTACGTTACGCTTATAAAACGATTCTTGAAACCCCCCTGCCTTGCCTGGGCTTCTATAACAATTTTTCATGAACCTTTCCTTCGATTCTCAAATTCGAAATCGGATTTCTTAACATCAATACGAACTTTAACCATCTGTCCGTCCATATCTGAGTTTACGATTTTGAGCTGCATATTTTCGGATTTTATATTTTTGAGCTGTATATTCATGTGGATAATAAAATTATTCTTTTGATATCCAACAATGAGGGAAAGTCTCATAAACATGTTTAATATAATTCCCTAAAAAGTGTTTGCGGGAGATCTTGTAGATATGAATGTTCCTTCAAGAATGCAAAAAAAATCTATCCTGCGAGTCTTGTTACGGAGTAGCAATATAAATTTTAGAAGAAAACAAAATTTTGGAGGTTTCTGATTAGTTTATTATCCGCAATTGATTTGATCGGATTGATTCCTGAATGAAGATCTGTGCAGAAAACTTTCACTTTTTGAAAATCGTATCATGAAAACTTCCACCAGTTGATGTGTAGAATTGATAACTGAGACCTAATGATCACGGTTCAAGATCTAAATTCATTTTCAAAATACTGCTATATTATGAAATCTCTCTGTATCACGTTAATAAAAATACATGAGGTGGGAACTGAAGTTGAAACTCATTGGCATATCTTGCTTGAAATCGTATTTTATAGCCTTCCAGGTGTGCTCACAATATATTGGTAGTTTGTTAAATTCTGGAGTTTTTATGGGTGATTGATATACCAAATATGATAAATTTCGAAATCTTCATATTTTTGAATAAATTAGGTTAAGTAAACGTATATAGCAGTAAAATATCTAGAAAACAAGTTATCACGTAATTCCAAAAAAATTAGCTAACAGTTTGCAGTCGTCGTTTATACCTAGAGAAAATATGAAGAACGTCCTTGGTGTTCCTCTCCTCACAATCATGGCTTCGCTTTGTATCGAAGGTGAATATGATATTGTTGTTGCTCCAACAAATATTATACAGAAAATATTATATTATACATACAGAAGAACAATATTATACATACAGAAGAATTGTTTAGTTTCCTGTTCAGTAAATGGAGGTTACTCCAGAAAGATTTCATGGAGTCACATATAAAAGACTGTGATTTCTTTTGTTTTCGTTCAGTTTTTAAGACCAACGGATGTGGAAAATCGAAACATAGGCTCCGATTACCTGGCTATATAATGTCGGACCTCGCAGTAGAACAGTGGTGTTAGGGTCAGTGTTGCCAGGTTTCAAACTCGGAATATCCGTAAATTCCTTGGTTTTAGGGTGGGGGTGATGGCTCAAAAAATCCTTAACAAAAAATATCGCATTTTATCATATCATAAAACTAGAAGCATTGCAATAAAATACAAAGCTAATGCAAATTCATTTTTTATATTGAAAAAATAATTCAATTGAGAAAAAATTTATTTTTTAAGAGAGAGAAAGAGAAAGGAGGTCAGAAAAAGTTCAATAAAATTTCACATGAAATTTCAAAATATGTGAGGTCGGGAGAATAAATTACGCATTTTGAAAATAAAACAAAAACAACTTTTATTATGAAATAATTATTTAACAAAAGCTATTTGAAAATGAAAGAGCAATGAAAAACTTGTTTTACATATATTGTTTTAAACAAACTTTTACACTCACTGCAATCGCAATTTTTAAATGAGATTTCGTCAGCACAAAATGAACGTAATTTTTTGTTATAAAAATAAAATTGAAGTCTTTGGATTACGCTTATATTTGTTAGTACAAAATCAATACAATTTTTAGTTTTAAAAATGAAATTCATATTCGAGTTCAACACGACAGTCACGCAGCTTAAGTTCCTCGTCCGACTATTTTAGTTGTAAATCTCCTGAATCATGTACAAATGGTCCGATTTTTGCGATATAAGTTTTGTTGTGCTGAGAATTATGAAGGATTTTTGTATGTACATAAGCTGATGAAAATTGTGCAAAAATTGCCTTGTAAATGCGACATGAAAGAGAAGCGTCAACGATCCTAATCTCGATCTCATCGGGGTCTAGAGACTCTATAGAGGGATATATGATACCCGTTGAAATTTTTTACGAGCATCCTTTACGATCTAATGATTCCACGAAAAAGGAACTTCTTGCATTTCGCAAAATTTTCAACCAATTTTCACACATTTGATACCTTATTGTCAATAGGTTTACAACAAAGTTTGAATCTGAAAAGTCAGGTTACTTTTGCGATTTTTGCTATTTTTTATTATCGTTTCGTTATAGAAATAAAGAAAAGTAAACGTTTAAAAGTGGCAAGCGTAACGAACGGAGTTCTCCCCATCGCTTAACAAATACTGAATTTTAACGTTCCTCAAATAATTATATAAAAGTAATGCCTGTCTTTGAAACACGCGGTAGGGATGAAATTTCGAATACGTATATGAGTACGCCCTTCTCCTTAGCACAGATTCCAAACTCCGTTACTACCGCGTGGTTCAAGATCACGCATTATACTTTTATATAAATATTTGAGGAACTTGTACATTCAGTTCTTGTTGAGCGACGAAAGGAACTTCGTTCCTTACGCGCGTCACTTGGACACGTTTACTTTTTTTGAGTACAAAATTCGTCTGTTTCAAAATTCAGTATAAAATCCGTATTTTTCCAAAAATCCGTATTGAAATCAGTAAACTATTTTGATAGGCCGAAATTTCCGTAAAATACGGAGAATTCCGTATACCTGGCAACACTGGTTAGGGTACGGGGTCCCACATTGTATGCTCGAAAGAATTAGTGGCGCATTCGCAGTTGCACGTGATAAGGAAGAGACGGAGATATGTCAAGGTGTTTAGCGAGGAACACAGAGAAATACAAAATGGTGGAACTGATATACTGAGGAAATGCCACATTGTTTTTGAGTGCCTTTACTTCCGCTTGATTTTTCGACTTGGAGAGAGAGATCATGTTTAATCTGTTACGCAGCAAAACACGCTATTCATTCTCGCGTCTCTATCAAAAAAGTTCAAAACATGCCATGGCAGAGAAGTCTTTCCATGCAGCACGGGCAATATTTTCGAAACTCTTGTCACGCTCGACCCTTTGGCCCTTGCCCTGAAAAGACCTCGTTCTCCTCTTTGCTGTGTAACCTTCTATTTCCCGGACTTTACTAGAATGGCCATATTACTCTATTGCAACGCTATTCCTATCTACTGACATATGTGCATACACGGTTGATAGCACATGCGCAGTACGCTTCTATCACTTTCTCTGGGAGTAATAGAGCTGCCAGAGAGAGCAATGGAGCAGCTCAAAGCTTGCGTATCCGACAGCAAACCCGCACATGTCACTGTTTGGAAATACTTGACATTGCACCCCCTGCTGAACGCAAGTTTTTATCCTTATGAAGTGAAGTTAGGAAAAAATCATACAATTCTGCACAAAAGGGAGGTGATTTCCAACTCGAGTGATGGCGGCCCCTTGCTCCGCTTGTGAAGCAGATTCATGCTCAGCAAAAATCACCAGCTTTCCTGCCTCTAAGCACTATTTACCTTTATAAACTATAATCGTGAGAATTAGAAAGGTCCAGCGCATGAACAACAGTTGATAAGGGTCAGGATCCACTCACCGCGTAAAGCGAGACCCACTCGGAGTAGAGGTACAAACTACGTTTGCCCATAGCGCCGATCATAGGCATCGCTTCCTCCATCAGGAACCACCAATAGGGAGGAGTGGATGCAAGACCATGCACTGCCTGATATCGATACTCGTGCGCCAGCCGCTCTTGACCAGCTATCTTCCAACCCTTCAGAGCATTCAGGTATCCGCTATCTTTGAGTGGAGCGTTCCTGAACCCTCTTCTCGCATTGCTGGAGTCTTAGTAAGTCATGACCCAGGCTCACGGTGGTAAGCCATAGATTTAGATGAACATCATTCATCTTACCCACCACCTTGCGATTCGTCAGCATTCTTTGTTTCATATAAGAGCAGTAAACACTAGTTAATCTTGAGTTTTTTCTTCTTTCAATCCCCTAAACAGTGAAGTACGAGGTTTATTTAAGTAATTTCCACTTTCCTCCTGTTTATAAGCAATCCTATTTTTTTTTATATTCTCCCGTTTCCGATGTTTTCGGTGCATACCAGGAGGAATCACACGCGGTGATATTCAGACCGTATGAGGGAGATGAAATTTTCGAAATCAGAAATTGGAATCCCTCCCGTGATTCGCAGAAAAACTGACCTGCCAGACTCACGTAGTAGCCCAATATTAGGAGTATTCAGATACTCTGCAAAGAAGTTCCGATGCCGAAACATCAAATTAATCGAATCAACGACGAAACACGGAGCCGCTAACGTTTAGCAAAGAAGATAAAATATGCGCTTGTTGCGATCTTGGAATTTCACAGCCTGTGGTCACGGTAATTCCCTAACGTTTGCATCTTCTCATGATCGGGACCGCAAGAATCTTTGTCATCATACAAGAAGATTAGCGATTCGCGATAACAATAGAATTTCAGAAATAAGTAACAACTTCGAATCTTGAACCTCAAATAAATCTTCTCCAGATTCTAGCGTGTCTGTCGCGGAAGTGGACACATCTGACAGCGCAGTATGATTTGAATATGCATAGATAAAACGTGTTTAGTAGCCATTCCAAAAAGTTTCGTGATAGTTAGACACAGAGACTTCTCGTTGACTTTTGATATTCATTTTCTGAACCTCTATAATCTTGATTGTATCCTTCCTCCTATCTCAGGAAATTTGAAAATATACTTATTGGTAATCTGTTACCACATTATGTAATTACAGTTAAAGAGAATCTCGTACAGTACCATAAATAGGGAGATATGAACATGTGGAGCTAATGCATACATAGGTATATTTGGAGTATATTAAGTATAATAAGACCGCAAATCTAACAGTATGGAATTGGTGAATAGCATGTTATATTCTTTATCACAGTATATTATTGACATTCAACAATAAAAAGAGTTCTTTTCCTACACGGAATTACGAATGCTTATGCCCAACTCATTTGGAGCTTGATCAAAAATGTCCCTACATCATACCCCTCTAGGAATAGGGCTATCATTTAGTTATCAGAGAGACTCATCATCCGGTCGGAAATCTGAGCGTCAGATCGCTGATTCTTTACAAATTCTTGTCAAAACATCCCTTCTAGAAGTCCTACTTATAGAGTGGGGGACGAGCCCCCACGGGATCATTGAAAACGTTGTATTGAAATTCCCAGATGAATCTCAGAGTTACGATTCGAGACCAGTCTGGCCGCATTGTCACAACTTATTTATTGAACTACAAGAATTAGATAGGAAAGGTTACACAGCTGAATATACGCTCACCTTCTAGGATATTCAGCTCTTACCTCCGCATTCAAGGCTCTGCGGGGTTAAACATTAAACTTTCCTAGCTGCTTATGGCATTCGAGGAAAAGTCTTATTTTTTGTGAGAGAGTATGTGTAAGGAGTTAATTTGGTTTTTTGGATGTGGTTAAGGAATCCGAAATGTCAGTTGCGTAAGGACACAAGGAAGATAAGGGCCATCCCTCGGAAAAATGGATGAGTTCTGCCAGAACAAAAAGAGTATGTTCAACAGCATGAAGTTTGAGGTGACTATGGGATAGGTCGGACTTGGACAGTTGCGATCGAACTTTGATGCAGCATAAAGTTGAGTTTTTACCCAACCGGAGATTTCACTGTTAATCTCAGGATGGAGATCAGTGATTCGGAAGAGCTCTCCAGAAGAGAGGTATAAGTTCCAAGATTGGCAACGAGTGGAGGTGAGTATGGTCGGTGTTGCCGTTTCTCATTCTGAGTCCAACACTACGTACTGTGGAGAGATGATTGTGAAGAATTTGTAGAAAATGCATTCCGAATGGATAAAATCGAGTTTTAGAATAAAACCATGATAAGATGGGAAGATCCTGACCTCCTCTTCTATCTTCATGCTTAGGCACTTATAGTACCGTTGTATTAAGTTACGAAGAGTAAGGTTGTTTTATCTTACATTTGTGCTACCGGAAAATGGTAATGCGTTAACTTTGTCGCTACCTTGCCAAATAAGTAACAAGTTTCCTTTATACAAAATTAGGTGCAGGAGGATCTGGAGCCAACAGTGAAACTAGCAGTCAACCAGAACCTCGCGGACCTGGACGTCCCAAAAGTGCACCAACTGAACCCAAAGGTCCGAATGATATTCAATCAGGAACCCCCGTTACTTTGATTATGTCGGATAGATCTGAACTCACAGGAATTCTACAACCTTGTGGACACTTATCGCATCCTTTCTGGATTCATAACCCACAATATAATAAAATTGAAGTTTATGTGCTATTGCCGAATGGGGATGGTTTGATTGCAAGGAAATTTGAAAAGACAAGAGCCTCTTCCCACAACGAATATACTTCTTTTGTCAAGCCACCTTATCCAGTCTGCATCGCATTAGCAGGCACTTATTATGTTGCAACACTTAATATTTTTGATCGAGATGAATCTTATCTATTCCTTACACGTTTATCTAGGCAAACTCATGCGTTTTTAACGATGCCGAATGGCATTTCTTGGAGTGGATATTTCCAGTAGCGATACCAATTTCACAACAGGGAAAAATAATGTGTAACCATGATCATTATTTGATATGGTTACCGTGTCAACTTCATTATTCCTTTTTGTGTTTTGATGCGAAAATATTTTACTTGACCAATTGATATTCACAAACAACAAAAATCCATTCCCGTTTTTCGTCTGTAGCAATACCCAGATCTAAGGAAATACATCATTCAAACATGAAATAGTGAATTACGATACGTGCGACTTAAGTGGCTCATTTTGTCACGGCGCACAGTGGTTCAAAATCTCAAGGAACTGGTAAAAAGTCCAGAATATCGTCCGATTCGTCTTAAACTTAGCATATTGGGATATTTTAGGTTGCTGATTAAGAATTGGATATTGAGTTTGTCGAAAACAAAATGGCGGACAAATATTGAGAAATTCCATCCGATTTACTCGAAAAATAGTATAGGGTGTTTTGAAGGTCGCTAAATTAGAATTTGATATTAAATTTTTCGAAAAATAAGATGGCAGAATAAAAATGGCAGACGACAACTGGAAAATTACATCTGATTCACTCAAAAAATTGTATACGGGGGTTTTCGAGGTCACTGATTAGGAATTTGATATTGAGTTTGTCGAAAACAAAATGGTGGATCAAAAATGGCATACGACTACTGAAAAGTTACATCTGATTTACTCAGAAAGTTGTTAACGAGGTATTCGAAGTCGCTGATTAAGAATTTGATATTAAGTTCGTCTATTTAGTCGAAAACCATCAGTCGTAAGGTAAAAACATGTTAGACATGAAATATGTATTTTTAAAGGATCTACAATTTTTATTTGAAGCGTTTCTATCAATTTTCATTATTCACTAGGATAACCGTAAAAAACGTGAATTTCATGGGGTTTTCATGGATTTCACCATGAAAATCGAATTCGCAGGCATTTTCATATTGGTATGAGAAAAAAATTCTGAAGCGGGGTTCTGCGTTTTTTTCTTAAAAAACGTTTTTGAATGCATACTTGTAAATATAAACATTATATTTTTCTCTATTAGATTGTCCAGATATCAAAGTGAATCGATGTGACTTCATGTTTCCTGTAAACAACAGGAAATTATACCTACTTTTAGGAGAAGATTCCATCTTGTAGATTTAGAATCCGATAATCCATTGAAAAGTGATGCACTTTCGGAGCGAACGATTTTTTCCACCGGAACAAACGTTTCACGAGTCACTCCCGACGGTCGATTTTGAAATGATAACTTGGAGCGAATAAAAACGATTGCTCAACTACAGCGATGGGAAAAGATGGGGAAAACATCACCCAAGTATTACCAATTAACGGCAATAGGTTTGGAGAGAATTTTTTTCGACTTTTGGCCAGCTTTTCTTCATTTTCAACCACTGTGCGGCGCGTAGTTAGCCATAAGTCATACGATCATGGCGTGCCAGTGAGCCCGTTAACTCACGAGTATCATATACTATTTTCAAGCACGCGTGACTTAAATCCGCCTATATTTAAAATGTTTATGAAAGAGAAGTAGTTCGGAGCATATCGAAGAGTATGGGGCGCAGCCCTCTCCTCCCCCCGATCAAAGAAAAATTTACTTCGAAATCGAGAAATCAAAGTGAAACTTGAAAAATTGACCGTCCAAAACTAACCTATGATAACGTCCTGTAATTGATCATTTAAGGCACAGAAAAGCGTCACTTAAGTGCGGATTAGGGTCACAGTGTGATGTGAAATATACAGTATCCTCCAGGGAGAACATCATTCAATCATATTGTATTTGTTAAAGAGAAAGGGTGAAATAAAAACTTTATCGTCGAAGAATTTACTCGATTTTCTCCCACTACAGTCTATGAGCTTCTTATTCCTCATTATTATTTTCATTTTGATACGCTTTATCAGATAAAATAATATCCTACAATAAATTATATTTCGTACGAACTAGAAAGGAACGGACTACTGAATGTTCAAAATAATTCTATTCTATGTTGTCTGTTTTTTCACCATTTTTCCTATGTTAGTTATTAATTATCGTTCCTAGGAATTGAAATGACGCCTGTCTGAATTTCGTATCTGGCAAAGTCATGTCAAATGGGCTTTCCTTTTTTGGATGAGACCATCTATTTTGAGGTTAGGCTCCCAGATTTCACACAATTTCCGAAATCTCATGAGTTACGACAGATTTGAAGAAATCATATACAAGGCCACTGTATTCCTTTTGCTATTTGACTTTTATAAGAAGTAATGGCTTTTGCGGCCTGTAAGCAAAAAAAAAATAATAATAACGAGTAAAAGTCTACTGAAAACCAATCAGCGCCAATCTGGAATTCCAGTTACAGATACGCAATTCAGAAGCCTTCAAAGCCCATTCAATGCAATCGAATGGATTTCTGTTTCCTGGGTTCTAAAGGTCTAGCATTGTTCTGGATTTTGATATTCTGAGTATTGATTATCTGTAGAAATTGTCTTTTAGCCATGCAAGAGAGGGTTCGTCCTTTTTTCTGTATTCTCTAAAAGAACAATCAACGTTATTAAAATTTGAGGAAACGTGACTGAAATATTATGTGCTTAAAAAGATGGTATTGCATGTTTGATCAAAAGAAATCGAAGATGAGGTTTCTCATGTTATCGACAACTTCTGTAGAACTTTATTTAAAGATCCCTCGAATAGTGTTAATTCTGGGTGAAAACCACCAAGCGTAGGCCCTAGATCTTTAAGTACTAACAGTCTTTTAAATAAAAAGAAAGTTTGACTGCTCACTTCGTTTGATGCCTCCGCTGAACGTTTTAGAAAGGCGTAAAACTTCAGAATTATGAAGATCAAGTAATTCTGAATTGGCATATGTTGCAACGATGAACCTTTGTGCAAAGGGTATAACCGCAAGCGCCAATTTCATCTGGTATTATTCTGAATTCAGGAATGTTGATTTATACCCATCGTATAATAAAATAAGAAAGCTTGAAATAGGCGTTACCTCGGAAACATCACAGTGACTAAACAGAGTGCAGAAGTGCAATAAAATCACTTTTCGATCTTATGGCAAAGCGTCTAGTAACAATCAGTGAACCTGTTCTGGAAAAAATTCTTCATGTTAACATGTCCAATTCAATTATGATCTCGGAGTAGAGTTTTGATAGGAGTACAAGTCATTATATGTACAAACAAGAATCTGTTAGAGAGCTTGATTTCAATGTTAAGTATCTTCACCTTACTTTTCCTGCACCCTTAGAGCTATACGCTCAAGAGAAACATTTATCGCAAAAGTAATTGTATGAAAATATAGTCAGACATCGTCTATTTGATTTTGTTGAACAAAAAATTTAGTTTCATTAAAGAAACGACTGAAGTGTCCAAAGTAAAGAAAGACTACGGTCAAGATCAGAATGACCACCTTTCCCTAAGTGCAGTTGAATTTGGTTCGTTAGGTATAAAGTGACGAGTGTGGGAGAGGAAGTCCTTCATATGCACTTCGACAGCATACTAGAAGAATACTCATTTATGAAGCCCTTCAAGGTGATCTTTCCGAAAAGGGAGGACTCGCATCTTGAGCAGAGGCGAAATTAAATATTTACGAAAGAATGGCTCGTCTGGTATACGGACGGTTCTTTAAACTTCCTTAGATCTGGAGCTAGAATAATTGGAATGTCACTCTGTGGCCTGCCTAGCGGAGATTCGTCAGCATGGGATATTGCATCACAACATTTACATATGCTCTGATAGTCAGGAATATCTGAAGGCCCTCGATTCACAAGAGGTCACATCCAGGTTAGTATAGAGCTGTCTCCAAGAACTCCTCGAAGTCTTAGGAAGGAAGTAGGTTAACCTGATGTGGGTTCCAGAACATGAGGAAGTTTTCAGAAATGAGAAAGCTGACACGCTTGCAAAAAATGGAACCATTGAAGCCCATAACGGATCCCAGGAGGAAACGGCACATTGAAGTCTTTGTGATTGTGATGTGTTAGTAAACCTTGGAATGCAGCCCTTCGGATGTCGTTTCTGTGAATCAGATGATTTCGAAGATATTCCTCATACGTCAGTCTACGCCTTCATGACGGAAAGAGGTTTTATAAGAGGAGATTAGATGAAATGAGGTATTTCGGGTTTTGATCCTGTACAAAACTACAAAAAATTTTATCTGAGGTTCCTTAGGTTGTGGTGTTCTCATATATGCTCACAACGATGCCTGTGATTGGTCAAGGATTCCAGTGTCGGGATTGGTGGAATCTGATTGGTCAATCAGTTAAACCAGGAGAACGGAAAGCCAAATTGGATTGGTATTATATCCATTGTCCCTATTC
>WSXT02180218.1:0-21306 GCA_011762715.2 Neuroterus valhalla | reverse complement strand
CTCCTCTTGGAGCTGTTACGTAATTTAAGTACAGCCCCTCAGGTATCCTCCAATAAAATTCTTCTTTCAGACTTGACACCGGTACTCATTTCTACAATACGTATGAGACAAAAGGTGGTCAGCACATATCAGTTGGAGCCATTGAGCCTCAATTTTATACCGTTTTATTAGAAAAACTCGGCCTCGACGAAGAAAGTTTTCCACATTATGACAACTTTGAAGAAAGTAAAGCAAAGTTTTCGAAAATTTTCAAGGAAAAAACTCAGAAAGAATGGTGTGAAATATTTGATGGGTCTGATGCATGTGTGACGCCAGTTTTGACGCTGGACAATGTCAAAAGTCATCCACATAATAGGGAAAGGGGAACGTTTGCGGTTAGTGATGAAGTTTTGATACCGAAACCCGCTCCGGCATTATCCCGAACTCCTGGAATATCATCGGTTACACGAGGTCCTGCCCCGGAATATGGGGAACATACTATCGAAATTCTTTCTGAATATGGATTCTTATCTGCAGAAATAAATGAACTTGTTTCTTCAGGAGCTGTACATTCTACAAAGAAACAATCTAAGTTGTAGTTTTTCGGAAAAATAATGTTCTATAGTTCGTATCAAAAATAGGGTTGATAATTAAGTGTTTTGCAAATGGGAATTTATTCAAGAAGTAGAGTCTGGGAGAATGTATTATATATAATGGTACATGACTTTTGTGAGGTATACCGAGGCAAAAGGAATCAATTGAATGAAAATATGTAATTTGAATCAGAGAATTCAAGAATGCTGATTCACGCGAATTCTTATCATTTCAATCGGTCACCAACTGAGGCGAATTTCTTGAAATTATTTTCCAGCTTTTCGATTCGTAACAATATTTACTGACTGATTGTTTGATATATAAAAAACTCATTCGGTGGTAGTGGGCATGGCCGATTGAAATAATTAAATTTATGAGACCGATTTAGAATTTCACAAGCCGATAGACCGCAATACACATGAATCAGGATTTCTGAATTCCCCGACATGAATAATTTTGTTTCAATAGATTCTTGTTTCCTAGGATGTTTGATGTTATATTATCATCCTAAAAGTTATATAATACGGTTTTCTACGTTAAAAATTAAAATTAATTAAATTAAATTAATTAATTAAAATACTATAGGAAAGTTAGTATAGGTCTATAATGATTTTTATATTATTTTGTCATGATCATAGGATATTAATAAAGGAATTCTTACAGGATTATTAGTATAGGAATAGATAATAATGAAATATTCTGAGAACTATTGCAAAATGTAAAGAACCTATAAATAAATTATCTTCTTCGGACTGCGCATATAAAAAAAATCTTGACAACTATAAGAATCGTATATGTTTACAAAGAAATAAACTGATAGTTTTCAAATTTCCATGCAATTGTTATAAAGAGCTCTCTAGGATAAGTGATTAAATTTTATAAATGTCACAATTTTTATGCACTTTCATTAAATTCGTCCAAAGTAAATAATTTATTTACAGTTAATGTACTACATGCAATAATCCTTTCATTATTTATTTATTCTTTCCCTGTAATAGTTATTATGATAATTCCCTACAATTGCAAATGAAATGATGGGAGAATCATTATGGGCCTTTACCTAATTTCCTATCATATTCTATTTCCAAAAGGAACAGCCTTTGGAACAAGGAATTATTATGGGTATGCATGACTGATTATGAATCTTTAATACTCCAATCTTTTGTGATTTAAATAAAACTTTGTTACTATCTTGATTATACAGTGTAATTTTTTCAGCCTTCTCAATTAGGAAAGTGTTTTCGAATAAAGTAAAAGAATCTGATCGTTGCTATTCGAAAATATCAAACATTCAAAATGAATTATTGATGTAAGTCATTATTGAACAATTATTTTGGTGATAGAAAATATTCCCGCTTTTGGAGTTGTATAATTGCGCAGACTCCCAGCAGACGAATTCGTGGAGCACGTGTTGCAACAAATGTTGACAGGTTTCCTGACTCCTTATTTTTAGCTGTTTATAAAGTCGTTTATAACAAATCGGTAATGATAGATAAACACAAATTTGAATAGGAGTTGTTAGAGAACACATACATATAACCCAAAAATGTGATATTATAATAAAATGTAAACATGTCAAATATAGACATTTCTGACAGCAATATTTCTATGAATTCAGAAAGTTCTTGTGTTTTGGATTCACCCATTAACGTAGGTGAAATTTCGTACAAAGATTTTTTTTCTAATTACCTTATTACCAATAAACCATGTATTATTCCGGAAAGTGCCACAAAAAACTGGTCATGCAGAAAAGATTGGATACAAAATGGAACGCCAAACTTCAACTTGCTGAAACAATTATTTGGTGAGTATTTTTTGTTATGACAAAACATTTATTAGGGTGATCCAGATGAACATGATTTTGAATTTTATGAAGGCACGCTCTCTTATTTCGCCTTGTTCGGTTTTCCAATTTTTTAAGGTTAGGGCTCGACCCTTGACTTGAGGTAGCTTCGGTATAGTTTCTAGCCTTATAACAGACCTATTAGCCCGCAATTATTTTCCCTTTTTGGAGAAACACAAACCACAATATTAAAAAAATAATTTTTGAACATTCAGATTTTTTTTAAAAAATAAAAAATTAGGGAAATTTCGCAAATAAAATTTCACTTCCAATTACTTTTCATGAAAATATAATCAAAGATTGGAACAAAAATAAAAAATTGGGTTGTTTCGGAAAGTGGCACATCCGATTGTTCATTTTAGGCTTCGAATACTCAGGAGGCATCCCCAAAATTGATTCAGAAAAAAAGCAGGATGAGTAAGCTCATTTTAGTAAAAACTATTCCGGGCATGGGGTGAGGTACTTCAATACTTCTACCTTTGAACTTTGTCTCAATCTAAAAAAATTTTGAGAATACTTTTTCACCAAATAATACGAAATGAGAGGTTGAAACTTTAAAAAATCCAACATTTTTATTTTTTGGGCAACCCCAATATTCAAAAATTCATTTTGTGGCTACAGACGAAACAACATTTGTTAAGTTCAAATATTCAGTTCATTTTCTAATGAATACATATTTGAAAAAAAATATTGAATTGCATAATCCTTGGAGGATTTACATTACAGATGGATGCACAGTTCCTGTGGCTGATTGTAATAAAAGATTCTATAATTCTCAAGATAAAGATGAAATGACAATAAATGATTACCTGAACTACTGGATAGACTTCCGAGCTAAGAATTATCCGAATGACTCTCCACTTCTTTACCTAAAAGATTGGCATTGCAAAAAGGATAATCCAAAAATGCCGATATACCAAGTGCCAAAGTATTTTGCTTCAGATTGGCTCAACGAATATTACATGGGTCAAAGAAATTTGAATGACGATTACATGTTCGTTTACATTGGTCCAAAAGGTTCTTGGTAATAATTTAAAATTACTATAACTATGATTAAAATCAGGGTTATATTTATTTGCAGAATTTTCTTTTATGACTATTCAGGAAAATTTACATTTCTCCGTGAGAATAATAATAATAATATAATTCTTCTCATTTCTGTCCAAAAGTCCAAATTATAATTCTTTCCGGAATTTACTTCCCAATATCGAAATGATCATTCTTCTTTCTTCTATTTCTTTTTCAGAATCTTCTTTTAGGGAAATCCCTGTCCCGAAGTAAAAATTCAAATTATTTGGAAAATTCCTTTTTTCTAAGCCAAAATTATAATTCTTGGCAGGAATTTCTTGTCCTAGTTGACAAAATTAAGTTTTCCTGCTGAAAATCCCTGTCCCAAATGAGAATTATAATTCTTTGAGAAAATTCATTGTTTCAACTCAGGATTAGCGCTATGCGAAATATTCTAAACCAATTTTAATTTGCGTATTAGTAGAATATTACAGGAAATTTCACTGAACCAAACTTCCGGTCTCTTCCTGATTTTCCTGATATCTTGATGATTGAAGAAAATAAATCTGATCTTGTCAATGATAATTTATAATTGTCATTTCAAAATCCATTTTTCAGGACACCTTTCCACGCTGACGTTTTTTCTTCCTACAGCTGGTCAGCCAATATTTATGGAAGAAAACGCTGGTTACTTTTTCCACCAGGTGAAGAAAATCATCTACGTGATTCATTCGGAAAATTAATTTACGACGTTTTACAACATGAAAGAATTAAAAATGACAATAAGTCAGTGAAGTTTTACGATATTACCCAAGAAACTGGTGAAATTATATTCGTCCCTTCAGGTTGGCATCATCAAGTTTGGAATTTGGTATGTATCCAGATTTATTACCCAAGCTGTTCATCGAGACAAGAATTAGCTAATTCACTGAACGATATTTAACTTCCGATTCTTTCTTTAATTTGAGGCTTATAATGTTATTGAAGGATTGGGAGTTTCTAATAAGAGTGTCAAGAAAAAAATTATATTTTCCTCATTTTCTAGGAAGACACGATTTCCATCAATCATAACTGGGTCAATGGTTGTAATATCCAGAAAATGTGGCTGGCATTAAAAAAGGAATTAGCAAATGTGATGAGAGAAATAGAAGACTGTAAGGACATGGAGGGCTGGTCCTCACACTGTCAGTTGATGTTAAAAGCTTCGTACGGAATGAACTACGAACAATTTTATGACTTCCTCTCTTTTATTTCCGAAAGACGAATCAACTCCTTAATTTACAAAACACCGAATTCATCCTTCGATACCTGGATTTTCGGAAGGAATCATAGTCTCTTCGATTTACGTCAAATAAAAACAAGTCTTCGAACTTTTGTTGAAGATACAAAAGATAAATCTATATACAATCTCATTTGGAAGAACGATGAAGCAGAGATACTGTTAAATAAAATTAATTCAGTATTGCAAAGTTTTGAGTAACTTATGTGCCAAATGAATCTGTAAATAGTCTGTGAAAAGGTGTTTTACGTAATAAAAACAGGAAGAACAAGAAAAACTATCAAATTCATTTTTATAAATAAGTTCCTTTTTATTTTTTCTCTAGTTTTAACATTTGTATGATAATTTACATCGTATTAAAATCTTCGATCACTGACAATATTTGCAAATTATTATAATAAATTGTACAATCATTACATTACATTATAGTATAGGTTTCAGAGAAATTAAACCTATTTATTTAAAACAATAAGGTACAAATTGCACCTCAGCTATCAAGTAAAATTGCAAAATTTCACTATAATTATTATTGAATTGCAGGTTCCATTAGAGAAAAAAATGTGAAGACTACTTCGGTCATTAACTAATCAAGTGATGTAGAGATAGAAAGTTTACTAATAAAAAAATTATAATATTTCTCTATTATAAAAGGAGGTTGAAAGACTTTCGGATGTGATTTAAATTTTTTTGTGTAAGGAACCTTCAGTCTTCAAATTATCGAAAAGTTAAGTGGATTATTCTCAAATCCTCCTCGAAAAAGTCTTTCAACTTCTCTCCCTCAATTCCAATCTAAAACTGGTTACAAAAAAATTGGAAGCAGTTACTAGGACCTATAAAAATGTACAACACAATTTTATGGGTATCGATCCTTCAGACAAATCAAATACAATAAAAAAATGTGTTTATTGGAGAAAAATGCCTAAGCAGACTTGAAATTCCAAACAAGTTTGTCCAGTGATTTTCTACACTTCAGTTAAAGTATAATTCAAAAATAAATGCTTTTTCTCGAGTCTCCTGGAAACTTGTATAAACACAAGTATATTCTGCTCAGTCAGAAATCAAACAATAGCTGCAAAAATTCCGCAACCATAAAATCTTTTATAAAAGAAAATGAAAATGTTGGAATAAAGTGCAGAATATCCTAGACAGTTAACGCATGTGTGTAAGCACAGGCACTTTTTTATTTCGCTGTTTGATATATTATCGCTGACTATTATAATTGTAGCTTGAATCAATACGAAATCCAATTAGTAACTCAACGTGGGGTAAGTGATTGCACTCATGCCATTAATATTCCGCAAGTGATACATACATCATGATTGAGAAGACAAACTTGTGGAAGAGTTCGAAGTTAGCTTCCGAACAATGGAAAATAACGTCCATGCTTTAAAAATCACCAAAGCAGTTGCAACTCCGTTTGCTGAAAACTGACCATTCCGTCAAAAATTACTGAAAGTAAATGATGCTCGTCGTTTTTGACAAAATCGTCCTGTTTTAGTATAAAATCTTTGTTAAGTTGCTTTTTTCACTCGTATAAAACATCTAATTCTTCATTGAAAGTTTTACATTTCACGTATTGTCTTATTGACTATCGAAAGAGCATAAATATTATTAGGCATATATATATTTTTTTATATATATTTCTATATATATAATTATATATCGGTATTTTATATAAAACATATTTCTAATAAAAATTTATCATTGTACAAAATCTATATACCGTTAGGAGTAATTTTCAAATTATATAGCACTTAGCAAGAGTTATTAATGAGGCGCGATCTAATTCACAGTAGAATATGAAATTCGAATGCAGTAAAATCATAGTATTTACATGTAACTTGTACTCGGGGTCTTAAGTTAATTTTTGTGCTGAAGCTAGATAAACATCTGAATATGGTATTGCATGATATGCGCTTTCCACAATTTATACACAGAAGACCATAAAATCAATCTTTTCTACTTACAACAATGTCTTCAACGGTGATGTACTTGACAGGAAACCAACTATTATTTTGTATTCTAAATCAATTTCTATTCGGTTTCGTTGAAGACACATGCATCATATCTTGAATGAAAGATCATTTTAGTATTTATATTATTATATTCCTTATACATGCTGACTATACATATATGTGTGAATAATGAAAAAGGAATCAATGAATTTAACTTTCCATGGCAAGTACATCATTTCTGGTTGTCTACATGTCTTCAAAAGTCCACCATTCATTGGCAACAATTAACACTATTACAGATAAGACATTTTGAAACACATAGACAAAGAACTAAATCCCTAAAGTTCTATTTAATAGATACAAGGACCCAAATGAGAGGAATAAACCCTAAATAGAATTTTTCGTCATCACGACACTTATAGATTCTAATTAAATTACTTTACAAAATACCCTACTGTGATAAGTGAACTGAAAATATCGTAAAGCTAAGTCATCCTTCAGACAGAACATATTAGAAACCTCAGAACATAAATCGCATAGAAATCTTTAAATCTATCAAAGCTTTGAATGAATCTGTGAAATCATCTCACTAACTGTAAGGAATCGCTCCGCGCTTTGAGACAAGAGCGACTTCTTTTATACAATAGCTTCAAATATATCTGGAATATTCTTAAACGTGTTGTATAAAATCTATTTACGATCAGGTTTCTTTTCTAATGTATGTAGGTCTAGAGAAAGAGCGGCTGGATAAATTGTACGTTCTGCAAATAAAGACAATTGGAAACGTAATTAGAGAGTAAGTTCCAGACTTTTTCGACTGTATAGAGCAAAAGCTCTCCGACCATTCGAGGCTTTCTTTTCTCATATAGGATGAGTTGAAAGCGTGGGTGTCATAGGCTGGGTCAGAGCTGGAGTGAGAGGCTGTGTCATATTTTGAGACAAAGGTTGATTCAAGGGTTGGTTGAGAGTTTGACTCAGGGGTTGGGTGATATTTTGGTTCAGAGGCTGGGTCATATTTGGGTTGAGAGGTTGGGTGATTATTTGGTTCAAGGGTTGATTTTGGGGGTGCGTGAGTGTCTGTGTTAGAGGCTGGTTAAGTGGTGGGGTTAGGGGTGACATTCCTGGCGTTGTGGGAGTCATAGGAGTTGTAGGCATATTCATTGGAGTAGATGGCATCGGCTGATGCGTTTGTCTAGGAGGGGAAAGAAGTTCCTGCCTGTCTCTTTCTCGTTCCCTTCCTGGTCTCCATGCTTCCAGTAGAGACTCTACTCGTTCTTCGGTTGGTCCCCATCTAGACACACCAGCTGCATTTTGCAACCAAACGACCAAGGTCCCGTATATTCCTCTTATATTGACTTCACCCCTAAAAGCAACAGATTCATGCATTAATTCAATATAATATTTCTAGTTTTCAAGACTATATGCTCGGTTACAAAATATTGCAAGGAAATACGCACTTTGGCATTATGTGTTGAAGACCATGTCTGTATTCGTGTTCCATCGCTGGAACAACAACCTGTTTGCGTTTAAAGTGGCTGCTCTCAAGTTTCAGAAGAGCATTCGGCGCTGGATCTCGCCACTCGGGCAAGAAAACGATAAACGAGAGAGGTTCTGCCGAATCAGACAAGAGCCTTTCGAAATGATTGACCATGGCCTCCATCAATTCTTCGCAATAGGGCGGGTTAGCTTGAAATGATCCACTCACGGGCCTAAAATCCAGGAATGGTCCCCTTGATCCAAAGTACGAGTCCGTGTCTGCGAAAGTGGAACAGTACTGTCTAAAGTAACAGTTTAGAGGTGAAGCGAAACACTCGAATGTCACTCCGAAGGATCTATGAAGACACTCGAAGACAGTGACTGGCAATGCCATTTGTGTCGCGTGACCCTCGTTGATACCAAGGTAGGTCTGATACCTCTTTAGCATGGACCAGACCCTAGGCAGAAACATCTCGAATTTCTTGTCATCGAAGCAGTTATACCTGTACAAATGCTCGAGCTTGGTCAAATGCATGTTGTTGATACAAACAGTGTCGCCGTGGAAGCGCAGCATGGTTTGCTCCCTCTCGGGAAGATAGTCGATTTGCGAAAGTCGTGGAGCGGGAAGAGAGAATTGCACCGGGTAACACCAAACTTTTCGCTGAGTACTGACAGGACCACCGAGGGGAATAATATCCGCCAGGCCATTGTCTTTCAGAATTTGCGTGTTCTTGTCCTTCACTTTTTTCGCGTACTCGGTCGAGAGGTGGTATATCTTCAAACATATTCCTTCGACACTGGCCTTAACGGTTTCTGTTAGGTGCGGTTGACACTGGCGCCTTAGGTGTGCAAGTCTGTCCTGTAAATTGAAAGGCTTCAATGAGAAAAACGGAAACTGAGAATCTAAGGGAGAGGGAAACACTATAAGAGAAGTTAAGTTACTTGGAAATCGTCGAAGTTTGCGCCAACTGTCCTCCTCAACCATTGAAAAGTATCCTCGGCATTCCACTTGACAACCTTCCTACTCTCGGATGACGCGTTTCTGGACTCAATCATCTTCTTTGCGGCTTCTGCGTACCGGGAAAGTTGTTTCCTCGCATCACCAGTGAACTTGGGTCGCACGAGTTTAATGGGAATATCGTTCATTATCTCGCGATACATGGACATCGATATCTCGGGAAAACACTGACTGGGTAATAGTGGATCATAACCACAGTCTATCACTTTTCGCTCCATCAGCCATCGATTGAAAGAGTCCTTAGGTGCATCGATCGACTCGCGGGTGTGGCAGAGTTCTTGGTAGCATTGACGTAGTTTCGCAAGAAGGCCACAACGCAAGGCTTCTGAATCAGGGTGGACGTGTGGTAGATTGGAAGGAGCTCTCTCGTAGATAATCACATTCGTGGGAATTTCCAAGTCCCATGGACCACTGCAAAGAAAGAAATTATTGAGAAGTTTAAATATGTTGAATAACGAAATTATGAGGACTTTGAACTTACGCTAGGATAAATTTCTTAACAGCTTGTATTGCATTTCCATCTTCGGAGGCTCGGCGTTTGAGTGGCCCTCCCGGTGTACCTGGAGGCATCTGTCCATTGCCTGGCAAAGATGGCACTGAGGGAACTCCGCAAATTCCCAGTGGATCGGTAATTGGATCAAACTGAAAGAAATTTCATTTATGAGATTCTCACAAGAAAATTTCTTATGCAACTGAATAATAAAAATACTTTCTAACCTGCGGGTCTAATCATTTCGAAATCTCATGATCTAGTCTTTATTTTTTACTTTACTGAACCCACCTGAGGTTTAAGCGACGGCATCACCCACAAAGACTCTCCGGTCAATTTATTCCAGAAATAAGGCCGGTTTTCTCGCTTACTCCAAAACTTTTTCCACCCTTGCTGTTGAAGTTCGATGGAAAGTTCTGGCTCTGCAAAAGCATTTGACATTGGAGCCTGTGAATAGAAAAATGAAATGGATCTCAATACAGTTATGGAGATTGATTAAATCTTAGTGAGTTTTGAAGCTTACCTGTGCAACAAGCGGAGGTTGTTGTTGTAATTGCGTAAGGACAGAACAATGCTCAACATGTTGAGAGGGTGAAAGAACCGGAGCTTGAAGCTTAACGGGTGTAGGAACTATAACTTGTGTAACATGAGGATTCGGTTCTTGTTGCAAAGGTTGATGTTGATGAAGATGATGGTGCATAGACGGTAAAGGCTGCATAGATTGTGAAGTCAATGCTTCCCAAGCAGAAGTGCTAGCCATTTCCTGCTTCCCACCGCTTACTTCGTTCATTGTAAGCGTTTTGTTATTAACAGTAACGTAGCTCCACTGCAAATTCATGAACTTATTATATTAATTTATTCAAAACATATAATAAAATCCTGGGCGTGAATAAAAAAACAAATACTGGGAAGCATTCATAAATTTGTGTTTTTGAAAATAATGTAATCAAGAAGTTTATTAAAATAATAGTAAAATATTAAATGAATCTACTGGAGGAAAACAGGCTAACCCGTTCAAGGTTAGCACTAGGACTAGAGTTACGGGAAATTCCATAACTTTAACCCTGCACGAGCTGGATAGGGGTTACTTTAACAAAGAATTCAGTAACGGAAGGTGGTTCGCGAATAATATAAGGGAAGTAATTTAAAACGCTTGACTTAAGATTTTTTATTACAATTTATAAAAACACTGACAACCAATTCGGAAGATAGAATAAGATAGAATAAGAGTTCAATAAAAGCGTGTAATAGTTACTGCGAACCATCTATTTATTTTTCACTCAAGAGTGATCTTTATAGTTTTATATGAGTATCACTCTAGTAGCCTTGTTGATGCGAAAAAATGAACGCAAACTGAAGTGCAAAAACATGCTCTTTCCTCTATTATTGCAGTTAAGAATCAACAAAACGTAAAAACAGTGATAGAATTAGAAAGTCGGAGTGAGGGTAGCAACAACTTTCAAGTTCGCGCGGTTAACCTCTAATCTTTCAATAAACCCTTGACACTTGGAAAAATAACAGCGAAATTTAAAAAACGGGTCTTCCGAGTACCTTCCAAACCGAAAATTGGCGTTCTGTAAATTTATGAAACCCCTGTTTGTTTACATACCATCCGCGGGACATCAGAATGACATGATTACACGCGATGACTGGGGAAGAAGGAAATAAAATATGAAAGAAAATGGAACTAACACTCACCGCAATGTAATTATCCTCTAATTCACAATGAAAACATGATTAAAGTTAGAATTCTGTCATGATTTGTGAAATTTGACGCAACGAACTCCACCTGTGAGACGCCATTTGCTTGCAACTGAAAATAGAAAAAGTAGAGGCGTAGAGTGAAGAGAGAAGCATACGCAATGACCATAGAGAAGAATTTCATGCGTATATACCTTAAGCTTAACGCTCATTGGTCCAGAGAGGAGCGCGTAATTCAAAATGGAGAACCAAAATAAACATTCCCGAAAGCAAAGATGAAAGAAAGCTTTATTATAGATTTAGTTGTATGATATTTTTTTTGAATATTGGATGATAGCATCATCAATCTCTAAAATGAAAAGCACGCACACTTTTGCCTAAAAGTAAATAAATATCTTACCCGCATTCATGACTGGCGGTACAGGTTTCGGCGACATGGGCCTCGTTTTCGTTGAATCAGAAAAATATACCGAATTTCATGTGTGCGCACACAATCATGTATGGATAATACAATGCATATATTCTCCCGGCAGAACAGAGAAATCCGGCGTTTTTAGAGTTGTCATTTGTCGTTTAGATGAACGTTTATTATAGGGTAAATAAATTCGTTTGTAACTACTTTCCGCTGTAAAACAAATATACATTTTTAAAGGAGTAATTTATATGGAATAATGTTGATTGAGATTTTGCTAATAGACTGAAAATTTTTAGATTCTTCAAAATGAAAATGCTATTGCTAGTGTTTGTTGTGTTACTTTCAAGTCATTTTGAAAAATGCACTGCTGTTAGTAAGTATAGTGAAATTGATCCAACAAGGAGTATTATTTGGGGACCAGGTTTGAAACCTGTGGAAATTGTAATGAGAGCTAGATATATTTTTTTGCAATTGAGAGACAGTGATGGAAAAAAGTAAGTATATAGTTCTTCTAATATTGTAATTTAATCTCATATGTATTTTGACCGAAGATATTTTATATATTAATTATTTTCATAATAAAATAATGCTTCTGATTTTAGCCTAACAAAATCTCCTGGAGATGGAATAATTTCAGAGAAAGTAGAGGGAAGAACTTCGACAGGTGGTTTATGTCGAATTTGGTCTCAAACCATCGATTGTAGAGATGGCAGTTTTATTATTCGATACAGACTTTATAGAACTTGCTATGATCTGAAAATTTCAATAAAAGTAAAGGATAGAGAATTATCGATCACACCTCCAATAATTAAAGGTATTGCATCTATATATTATAAATAAGGAATATCAGGAATCACAGTCCCCCTTTTCCCCCTTCAATTAGAAAAGTCCCCTGGAACAAAGCTACAATCCCGAATTATGACCCACTTTTCCCTTTTGCCATTGAAGTTCTGGTTCTTTTTTGAAGAACTCAAGAGATTATTAATAAGAAGACTCTTTGAAATAGATCCGTTTCAATGATTCAAATTTTAGATATTTCCTAAACGATTAATGTTTATTTTGCACAGGCCACTATATACTGTATAGCAGAAAAAATAAGATATTCTACGAAAATAGGAAAATAAATCTTTCCAAATAAAATAATGCACAAACATAAGAAAATTCAATTTCAAATGCTTTAAATTTCTAATATTTTAAGTAGGAATTTTGCTTATGCAACTAAATAGTTGAATTTTCAATCAGAAAGTTAAATTTATTTCTACTAAAAAAAAAACTCTCAACTGAGAATTCAACTTCTTAACGGGGTAACAGTGTTTTTAATAAAAAAAGACGAATTCTCAATTTTTAATCCAGAAAGTCGAATTTTCTACAGACAAATTTAATTTTCAACAAAATACTGGAATCTTCTACAAAAATAATTAGTTTTCAACCAAATAGTAGAATTTATATTTATACCAAATGATCCAAATTCTCAACCGAAAAAGATCACTTTTAAACAAAATTGTTGGGTTTTCTACAAAATATTTGAATTCGTTACAAAAAAAAAGATTACTTCCCAACCGGAGACGATGGCTTTTCTTTAGAAAGATTGAATTTTCAATCAGAGAGAGAAATACTTAACGGAAATGATTTCAATTTAAAGTAAAAAACCATTTAGTGCAAGCATTAAGGACGAATTTTTAGAGAAATTGTTGAATCCTCAAACAGAACAGTTCAATTTTCAACAATGCAATTGAATTTTTAACATGAGCGATGATATTTTGACTAAGATTTTTGTATCTCGTGAAGTTTTGCTGGAAAAGTTGACTTTTTCATTTGCAATCTTTTTTACGATTAAAACAAAAACTATGCGTATCACACGGAAAGAGTTCAGCGAAAATTTGTAGGTCTTTTCGAAGTGAACAATTTGGTTTCCGAACATTTTTTTCCTATCTTGTACGGTTTGCCACAAAATGGATTTTCTTTTATTTTCAATATTTTTGTCAGTAAAACAGAAACTACTTTCCCTATCAAAAAATCCTGGAAAAAAATTTGTAGATCTTTTTTAGGTGAACAATTTTCTTCTCGTAATTTTTTTCCGTCTCTCCCATACGCTGATCGAGAAATAAAAATTTGTATTCTTCTGTGTTTGGTTCTAAAGGTAAAACCAGAACCAATGGGCAAAAATTCTGAACAACGAATTAGAGCTTTCTTTTCTTGTCTCTCATAACGTGTGCTAAAGCGCAATCCGTTCCGATTATTCTTTCAAAAGTTATGCGATATATAAACGTTCAATCCGCGAAAGTCGTTTTTCACATAAAATCAATACAATTTCATTATGAAGAGAATGTACTAAAATTGAGCTTTCACCAAGTAATAAAATTTTCAATGAAAAAAAAAATGGATTTTTGACAAAAAATTTTATAGGAGACACTTCAACCAACAGTTGGATTTTCATAATATTGTTACTTTCGTGAGAGACAATTTTGTATTTTTTGATTCTACTTCATTATTTTTTGCTGAGATTTATAAATGTTTCGATTATGTTAGAGCTTTCAACTTAATGCACTTTGAACAATTCAAACATGAGCATTTTCCAATTCTATTATGTGTCTTTTTTTATCTGTAATGTTTTTCAATTTTTACTTGTGTAAAAAACTGAAGTGTCCAAACAGATATTTCGAAGCTAGCTATATAAAATGTTTAGGGCATAGAAATTACTAGAAAAACTTGCCAAAGTTATGATTAATTGAATCCCCTTTTTCAGGAAAATCCTCCTTTTTACCCAAAATTGAACAAATGAACCACTGGGAATCCCGCAATATGTAAAATATATCATTTAAGAGATTATATTCAAATAATATTTAAGAAACACAATTTAATATCATCCCAGGTCCTGTCATTGAAGACGAATGTGATTGTCCTCAGCCTTCAGCGACCGCTTGGCTAAAAAGTAACGAATGTTCAGGAGATTATTCTCAAATACTTCAAGACTTACATCAATTTCCAACTGTCGATTTTGACAAGATGAGGAATGATATAATTAAAAAATACCACAAGCCGAACAGCGTTAGTATCTGTCATTACGTCGTTAAGTTGAACAACGTACGTATTTTCTTAACCTCTTATCAGTAGTTAAAAAAATCGACAAATGCTCTTGCATTGTGACAATCTGACGCTCAGATTTACAGGCGATGCTACGGACAACACGTAGGATTTAAAATATTTATGGACTCGGTTTTACTATCGCTGGCAAGAAAGGTAATTTTGCCAGACCTGGAATTTTTCATGAATCTAGGAGACTGGCCTCTAGTACCAAACAAAAAACCGATCTATCCTATATTTTCCTGGTGTGGTTCCGAGGATAGTGTCGATATCCTCCTTCCCACTTACGATATTGCCGAATCTTCTTTGGAAAGTATGGGAAGGTACGTCAAAACTGGTTGAACCTCTAGAATAAAAATATTAATATCGTTCAATTTACACTATTTATATCATTTCGAAAAATAGGGTGATGTTGGATATGTTGTCTGTGCAAGGAAGCACAAAGCTTTCGTGGGAAGAAAAATATGGTAAAGCTTTCTGGCGTGGTCGAGATGCTCGAAGAGAACGACTAGATCTGATAGACATTGCTCGGAAATATCCGGACATGATAAATGCTTCTATCACTAACTTTTTCTTTTTCCGAGATGAAATCGAGAAATATGGCCCTGGTCAAACACCAATGTCTTTTTTCGATTTCTTCGAGGTAAATTTTCATAAATTTTGAAATATTCAACTATGCGGCAGTTGATCGAACGCAGATTTCTACTTCCCCTTATTTTTACAGTACAAGTACCAATTAAATATCGATGGAACAGTGGCAGCCTATAGATTTCCATACCTGTTGGCCGGTGGTTCACTGGTATTCAAACAAGATTCTAAATACTATGAATTTTTCTATAAGAAACTAAAACCAGGCGAACACTACGTACCTATAAAAGGCGATCTGTCGAACCTGGTGGAGAAAATAAAATGGGCTATAAAAAATGACGATACTGCGCATAAAATTTCCAGGACAGGTCGTCAATTCACGAGAGATAATTTGATGCCGAAAGATATTCTTTGTTACCATGTAGCTCTCTTTGAGGTAACTTAGTTGCCGACATAAGAATGAAAACTGGATATGGACCGATGTGCCAAAAGTTTGGAAAAATTTTATTGGAACTCAAGAATTCTAAAATTTCAAAAGTGACAACTGGATGAGGACTAAAAATGAAATTATTTCTATATTTTTTAAGCCAGGAACTTTTTCCGAAATTAGTTCTCCGTGTCTGAAAGTGGAAACATCAAATGGTTCTTATGCTGTTGCTATTCTAATCTTTTAATTTAAAAATTTATTTGTTCGTCTGGAAAGAGGAATAATTTTCACATATTCCTCATATATATCAATAAATATTACCCAAGCTATTTGAAGTTGCAAAAACAGAATTTGGAAGAATTTGTCCTTATCCAGTTGCCATTCTCATTTCTTCACTATCATATTTTTAATATTGTCAATAAAAACGGTAGCTACACATCAATCTTTTTTTAAGTAATACATTTTACATTCCAGGAATGGAGTAAGCGCCTAACGAACGGAATAGAAGTACTTCCGAAAATGGAGAAAGTCTCTCAACCTAAGTACTCTTGTGAGTGTAGTATCAATTTTAGTAATTTAATTCGTAAAGATGAACTTTGATCTCAAAATGTGATATGTACATGTAATATACTTTGAAATAAATACGGACAAATTTAAATGAAGGAATGGAGATTGGAATTTCGAATATAAGATCCAGGTGTAAATCTTGCAACCTTTATTATTAAACGCATAATCTCGAAACACATTCGACAAGTGATTACGACCGTCGGTAGTGAAAATAGTAATTTTTATAAACTTAAGTAATGCAGAAATCCGTTCAGAAATGAATCTTAAAAATCACGTTTATGCGTTTTATCAATCACATCAGAACAATTCATTCGCTGAAAATTTTTCTTTACAAACAGGGTAAAAAGTTTACAATGCGACTCAAACTTTGCAACTTAAAATAATTATTTTGAACTCGCACTGTAATGCAAACACACATTGACATATAAATGAGATTACGTATGATTACTGTGATAATTATTATAAACATCGAAGAGTCAATTCTTCAAATTCGTTATGCTTTGATAGCCTTACGTAGTAGGTATTAAAATGCTTCAATAATGCAGCTGATTGGCAGCGCTGACAGATGAAATGTTAACGTTATTATTTCAAATATTAAAATTATAAATTGAGAGCTGTCACAAAAAGCATTAATCAAAGCAGAAAATAGAGAGAAATTTGAAGTCTTGTAGATACATCAGTGTTGTCATTAGTTTTATACTAAATATAAACGGTTCATAAAACTCTTTGATTGGAAAACTTGGAAGTAGTAACCTGTTCAAATTTGGAAGCCTATGCACATAAAAACGTTCAACTTTGAAAGCTTTATGAATAAAAAAACATTTAAAATGAAATCTGGATTTCAAAGCCTAAGAATACAAAGCATTTAGATAGATGAAAAAGTACGTGTTGGACTTGAGTAGTCAACGCCTCATAATGAATTACCTATTCTAATCAAAAAGCACAGAGTAAGAAAAAATGCTATTGAACCTGAAGCATTACTCACAAGCATTCGAAAACAGCTGCTATTGTTTAAAAATATAATAATCAGCCGCATAGATCCAATAGCAAATTGATCCTCGCAACAGTGCATTTTATCACTGTATAAATCGTTGATCTTTCATTGTAAAAAATACGGGAATTCCTGACTGTATAAGATTCAGTAAACATATTCTCTAACCGTAGTTCAATTAAAAAAGAGTAAGTCACCAGCTGGACGATATTCATTGTTCTTGTATAAATGCAAGTCGAAAAATGTATGAAGAGGAAAGTAAAGATTTGAAAGAAATTTGGTGTTTTCAGGTGACTCCTGGAAAAAATGTTAATGAATGCAAAGTGGAATGATTTTCGCAATTAATTTCTAGGAAAAAACCTCCGTTGATCTCCATTCTTGCGCTCTTTGTAGATTTCAGTCTGTTGTGCTTCACATTTATCCTATACGAAAAAATGTGTTAATCAAAAAGTCCAGACCTTGTTATTTGTGAAAAGTTCATGAATCTTTGAAGAACTCCTAATTCCTTCTGAACTGATGCTCTTAGCAATTTGGGTACAAATTTAGGACTGTTTAATTAACCTAGCGATCCATAGAGGTTCGTCCATGATCCAAAACAAACACCCCTTGTGAATAGCCTTGAAATTTATAATCCTCTTACTGAGGAGGAGGTTGATAGCCGTATCCATACTGATTCGGAGGTGGTGGTCCCTGAGGACCAGGTGGAGGCATATGACTACCAGGAGGCCTCGGGGGATACTGCGGATAGCCTTGACCCCCAGGTGGCGGTGGGTAACTCTGCGGCGGGTACTGCGGATGTCCGTAATGTTGCCCACCTTGCGAAGGATGCGGTGAATAACCCTGAGGTTGTCCAGCTGGACTTGGTGGAACATAAGTTTGCGTCGTTGCAGGATGAGATTGCGAAGGTCCGTATCCACTCTGGGGTTGTGGAGGACCTGCAGGAGGTGCTTGTCCTTGGGGTGGACCCGGAGGAGGTTGGAAACCACTTGGAGCAGGACTAGGCGATTGTTGTTGCTGCGGCTGAGGAGGCGTTTGAGAGGGTTGCTGGCCTTGTTGAGGCTGCTGATGAGGCTGATGTGGAGGTTGATGAGGTGGTTGATGAGAAGGATGAGGAGGTTGATGAGAAGCATGAGGATTCTGATGTGGAGGTTGATGCGGTGGATGAGGCGACGGATGTGGAGATTGGTGTGAAGGCGGATGAGGAGGCTGGTGATAACCGGAGGGTGCAGGTCCTGGGGGAGGGTAATTCCCACCCTGAGAGGGCGGAGGAGGTCCACCGCTGGCAGTATAAGTCTGAGTAGAGGCTGATGGTGTGCTGATGGGTTGACCGCTTTGGGAGTAGGTGTTGGCTCCACTCACTGGGGTGGAACTGAAGGGAGGCGACGTAGAAGTCGGACCGTATTGCGCCGGGCCAGGACCTGGACTGGGTTGGTTACCGTAGTTAGGTTGGGGACCGCCGGATTGTTGGGGACCGGGTTGAGGGGGTTGGGTGGCGTTTGAAGTGGGTGGAGGGGGATAAGATTGTGGAGGGACGCTATTGGGATAACCTTGAGAAGGAGGAGGATAGTTACCAGACTGATTCGTACCATAAGCATTTTGAGGAGGTGGTTGAGAAGGTGGCTGCTGGTAGTTAGGTTGTGGACTGGGACTGCCGTACTGTCCTGTTTGTGGCTGCTGACCACCGGATGGGAAGCTTTGTTGAGAGGCGTTGGGTGGAGGATAACCTTGCTGGTTAGGAGGTGGAGGACCGTAGCCGGCTGGAGGTTGATTTGCTGGTGGTGGATATCCGCCTGGTTGAGGACCGTAGCTATTAACTGCGGTTGGAGGACCGTAGTTGGGTTGATTGGCGGCCGGGTAACCTTGTTGTTGAGGAGCGTTGGGAGGTCCATACTGGTTGGGTTGGCCTGGGGTGTAAGTTGAGCCTTGGGGGCCTTGGTAGTTGGCGCCTGGGGTTTGATTGGCATATGGAGTGTGATAGCCTTGTTGGGCTGGTTGTTGAGGGTAGCCCTGGGGTCCAGCTCTGTATTGCTGAGGACCAGGACCCGCAGCTGGACCTTCGGAAAAAACAATGCTAGTTTAGAGAACAATTCCCACGTGGATTTTTCTACTTTATTAGCAGGTTTTAAATAATAGCACGTACGATTGATAGCAGGTCCTTGACCAGGCATTACAGGCCCACCTCGATATCCTCCCTGTCCCATATTTTGCCCTTGATTGAAACCAGTCATTGGCATTGGTTGCTGGGTATTGGGGGGTATTTCACCCCCTGGTCCTGCAGTTCCCGTTGGACCACTCGGTGGGCCCTGGGGTCCCATTATGGGATGCTGTGGTCCATTACTCATACCCTGTGGTGGCTGAAGAAACAAAGAGCGAAATATTACTTTAAAATTATAAACAGCTTCAATTTTTATCTTTTTTGTGTTTTATAGGTTATGTCTTACCGGTAACAATGCTTGTATATTCTGTCCAGCATCGGCGATAGATGCTAAGTAAACTAAATTCCTGTGTAAGATTTGCTGATACCTGCAAGGTAGAATAGAGTAGAAAAATGTGTCGAATGAAATCCTTGAATTACAGACGCATCATTTGTTTGAAACATTTTTTACTTACTGCACGCATTCCTGAATCTTTCCCTTGTTCTGGTATTCTTGAATAGTTTGTATGAGATGACTATTCTCGTCAAGCATCTAAAAGTGATAGTTTACAGGTTATCATTTACAAAAATTATTCAACTATTCGCTATGATACTGTATATTAAAGGATAAAAAAAAACTTATTGATCCATTTTTTAAGAACAAAAATGAGTTTAAAAATGGCGTATTTTTACTAATAAAGTGATCAATATGCTATAAAACTGCATAAATCCAAACTAATAGGTTAACTAATTCGATAATATAGGATAACCAGTTAGATGGGTTCCTCTATATTATATTATCTTATTCCAATTCTCTTATCATGTTTTGTTCGCTTATACCTCATTTTGAGAATAAAAATTATCATTACTTGAACATAATTAACAATTTTCAGAAATTTCTTGAACGATATAATTAGGAATGACCAAATTCAGTAAAATTTTTGCACAAGGTTGAAAATGCGCATTTTTGCAAGCTTAACCATAATTCGTTTTAATGTATCTTTGTGAGATGAGAATCCGTTCCAAACCGAGCGACACACTCAGCAAGATCAACTTTTTTGCAAAAACAAACAGCTTCTACAAGATCTTACCTTCTGAATTTGGGTAGAATTCGGAGTTGGTCTACCCCGTTGAGCGAAAGTCACAGACATTTTTGAAAAGTCACAGATATCTTACTAAAGAGCAAAATACCGGTGAAGTATCAAATATCGAGGCAAAACTTGGAGCATCAGTACGACAAAATCACACACGGTCGCACTATTTCAATTCACGTTTTTTCATACAACTGGCTAGTGGCTACGCAGTCCTTCTCCAACAATGACCTTGGAGGTGGAAAATATTTTACGTGAAAATTTTTTTTAGGATGCGCACAGATCTTCGGCGAATTCGTACTTTGGAGTAATATTAGTGTTACTCGACAACGGGCAAACAACAATGGAATGAAAACTATGAAAAACTAAAAGCACTAAGTTTACAAAATGGTGAATCTTTAAGTCAGCGTCAGCGATCGGTGCGGGAAAACTTTGAACTTCCGATTCCAGATTTTCGCCGACAAATTTCGAGGGAATTTCAAAAAATTACAGAATTTTTTTCACCTGATCCGGTTTTTTTATTTGACAGTTCCTACGACTGCATATTATCGTCATTAATTATTTATGGAATTTTCGGAGACGATTCGAGTTAAGGGCAAATGGTAGTCTATGACGTAGTCGAAATTTGACATTGTAATGTATTTTTTCTCCGACTTCTTATTTCCA
>WSXT02180207.1:0-21307 GCA_011762715.2 Neuroterus valhalla | reverse complement strand
AGGAGAGTGAACACCGACTTCGAAACTATGATTTTGAGAAAAACGCGTTCAAAGTTTTGAACTGTAAAAAAGCGAAACATGTTTTTTTTTTTTTTTTGAATACACTAAATCAACGATTCCAGCTACATAAAAGACATCTCCTGTAGCAATTTTTTTGTCTTCAGCTTCTTTTCTTTCAAGTCTACTTTGGATCGTTGCATGCTTGCTTTATCGTTTTGCTTCTTTATCAGCCCTGTTGATACGAACGCTGTCCTCGTGTTTCAGAAAGGTGTATAACTTTGAGAGTTTTGCTCTGATTAACTTGAAATTCGAAAGCAATATTCTTGAAATGTTTCAATATAAGAAAATACAAAAAAAAAAAAAAAAATTTTTGACCCTACTCCCCCCTTAAGTAAACTTAATATAAAAATATCAAAAATGAAAAAAAAATCTTCATAGTAGTGGAGGTTTTCAAGAGTTTTGCAATATTTGTAATTCTGTGTATGCATTACACTGTAAACTGAATTGAACAAGTATGAAGCCGAGCGCGAAGAGCGAGGTGTGAAAAAATGGAGCGCGTAGCGCGAGGTTAATACATTGTCGAGCGCGATTTTTTAAAGTGCGATTTTGGAAAATATCTCACTAAATGTAGTAAAGAATCAAGATAATAAACACAACATTTTGTAAGTAAGATATTTTTCAGGGAAAACTGCTATGTAATAGGGTCATTATGATAAAGTTTATTCTTTGAAAGAGGTTATACGTGACAACGTTCAACCTACCATCTAATCCCACGACTTCCATCACTTTATGGGTGCTGCTGTATAGAACTTACGTTTAACATAAAAACTAAAAGTAACTCACAACAAAATAACAGTTGAAAGTAACTAAAAAAAGTACCGATTATCGGAGAAACATTGACAACAACACGATGTTCTTCGATCATTTATTCATATGTTTACACTCGACACTGATCAGCAGCGCACGGCGCCTTTTGAAGTGCGCGCGGGACAGGACATAACTGGGTGCGTTCTGGACATGAATGGTTCCGGTCCAGCGGGCACTGAGCTACGTCCTATTCAAATTTTTACCCGTGGACAGTAACCAGTGCGATGTGACTTCGAGACATCCTAATACTTTGTATTAGGATAAAAACCCGCTTTTTTCCATCCATACATTTTGTAACTTTTGTACCTTTTGCATTTTACAGTAAATAGTAACGTCTCACATCAAAAGATGTTAATTTTGCACCAGAAACATCGATCTTCAACGAAAATATATGCATCATCAACCAAACAGATTAATTTATATCAAAAAAGATAAATGTGTGACGGTACGCGAAGAAAAGTCTCTAACGGAGATCAGGCAAATTTTTCCAGAAAAATGATTTAGAAAACGGTAGTCCTTTGGAAGTAGGTGAGTGATGTCAGTCTCGGGGAGCAGCAGTCTTCTCGCCGACAGCTACCTGCCTCACCTCCCCCCACTTCGGCACTCTTCGGCGGCGAATTAACCTCCTGCAGTCCTGCGCTACTGCTAGTGCCAGGCGGTAATTATATTTTTCGTGTAGGAGCTCTATGCAGCCCCGTAGCTAGTTGCGCCTGCGTGCTAATTATATCCGTAAAATCTGTGTATTGTTGCGACGTACACTACTTTTCACTGATTGACCGTCCTCGAATACGTCCGCCACAGAATGAACCATTTTTCAAGCACCATGACCGAGCCACACTCAAGGTACAGGGCCGATTAACAAGTAGGCAGAATAGGCAGTTGCCTGGGCCCCCGATTTCAGGGGGCCTCCGAAAAATGAAAAAGACTTCTAAAATTTTCTTACAAACATAAAATTGTAGAGAGTAAAAGAAAAATATAATCAGAACTAAAAATAAATTTCACTCAAATAAAACTCAATTGACCGCATTCAAAAGGCGACGACCGACGAACTAGAAAAGTTTCCTAAAAAGGACATTTCCGACTCATTTGACAAATTGTATGAGCGTGCAAAGAGATGTATCGTAATGAAAGGAGAGTATATTGAATAATAGAAAAGAATTATCTCAAAATGTAAACTTGTTGTTTTTATTTTGAAAAATTTCGGTTATTTTTGGAACAGAGGGTGTAGAAGCTTTCAAGCGGAAATTTCAACAAGAATGATGAATGAGTAAATGATTAATGATGGATGACAAATAAATGAATGTGCACTGGTAAAAAAATTTCATTGAATCAATGACCCGGCCTTATGAATACGAGCAATGACTCAAAGATGTTGAATCAAACGGAAAATACGTTGCTTCAACCAAAAACCCCGTCAAAACAACCGCCAAAGTTACGTGAACTCCAGATACACTGATACACAAAAGTTATTTGTATGAAATTCTAATGGAAGATCAATTAGCTGATGTATTTCCTAACACAGAAATAGCTCTTCGGATTTTTTCAACATTAATGATCACAAATTGTTCTACAGCGCGACAAGAGCGTAGTACGGTCTATTCAGATTTTATTGTTGCGATTCATTGGGTAAGAAAAATCTTTTTTGCCATCTTTAGGGTACCATATAGGAAGCTTGAATCCGAGTTTTCGACCATCAACCGTTTGCAGGTTGTCCGCCATCTTGAATTAAGGGGTGATTACTTGTATCGCGTATAACAGTCGTATTCTTAATTTTATCAAGAAAAGCGAAGATACCATTTTTCATGAGAAAAATAAGATCTACAAATTAGTATATTTGATGTTTTCTCGTATTTTGCTCATTTGTTGCCTAAAAATTGATTATACGAATAAAAAGAGGGGTAAACATTTTTTTATGTCGAATATATTTTTTGATTTCAGTGCTATCGCAAAACTTTTGGGGCAAAAGTTGTGATTCACATGATTTTCTACAATTTTCGTTTGGAATTTTTTTTTGAAAAAAGCATATGTTTACTTGCCGTAGCGCCTGGAAGTTGCACGCACCGTCACTCGGTAGTTGGTAGTGCTGGATTGCGAGCGATGTGCCGTACTAAATTATTCCAAGTTTCGTTGATGGAATGGAGTTGAACATTTTTTCTCTTTCTTTTTTATTCTTTCTCAACTATATATAATTTTGACTATTCATTTTGAATTTCTCTTGTTTTTTAACTTAACTTTAAAAGATGGAGTTAAAAAATTTTTTGTCCTAATTTATACCTTCAAAAAATTATTTTCACTATAAAATTATATGATTCCACGAACCAAAAATTTTTTGTACACAAATTTCAGAACTAAATCACTGATGAGGGCCAAGAGCCGAGGCCATAACGTCTGATTCAATGATAAATTGATTTCAATTCTTTTGTGATCCTAAAGCGAATTTTACCATCAACATACACATATTATTTCAACTGAGGGTCGATACAACTCCATCTTTCAGAGTTAAGTTTAAAAACAAGAAAAATTCGAAATAAATAGTCAAAATTATATATAATTGAAAAAAAAAAGAGGAAAAATGTTAGCTCCATTTCATCAACGGAACATGGAATAATTTAGTACGGCACAGCGCTCGCAATCCAGCACAACCAACTACCGAGTGACGGTGCGCGCAACTTTCAGTCGCTACAGTAAGTAAACAAATGCTCTTATAAAAAAAACTTTGAACCAAAAATTGTAGGAAATCGTGTGAGTTACAACTTTTGTTACAAAAATTTTGCGATAGCCTCGAAACCAAAAAAGATATTCGATATAAAAAAATGTTCAACCCCCCTTTTATTTTCATACTTTATTTTTAAGTTACAAATGAGCAAAATACGAGAAAACAACAAATACACTAATTTTTAGATCTTATTTTTTTATGAAAAATGGTATCTTCTATTTTCTTGAACAAATTGAAGAAACAACTGTTATATTACCTAAAGATGGCAAAAAAAATATTTCTTACCCAATGAATTGCATTGCAGACAATGGAGGCTTTCTTTATATAATATAAAAGATACAATTAATAGTTTTTCAGTCTTATTTTGGCATAAACTTTGCAGTCAATATAACCCTTACCTCTCCAAGAACGACAGATTTGTCGCTGATTTTCTTGAAACGTACGTCCTGCACGAGACCAGTGGTGATGAATTCGAATATTTGTTAATTCTTGTGAGCTTTTAATCGAACTTTACTATAAAAACTGTGGGTTAAAAAAGAATTAATAGGCCTATGCTAGGTATATTTCTGGAAATTCCTTGAAGTCGACACTTAGCTCATCTTGGTGTATTTACCTTCAACATCTCCTTTCAACTTTTGGGAATATTGGCTGAACATTTTTTATATTCGGAGAAATAAGCAATAATTACACTTTCACAAAATGTCAAAAATGACAGCCGGCACCACGGACACAGAGTACTAGCTCGCAAAATTTGAATTTTTGTTTGATCTACCAGTCGTCGATTGACGTTACATAACGTTGAACTTGTAAAAATTATTTCTACACATGTGATAAAATAACGATGGCAGAATTTTCACTACTTACGTACTAATAAATATTTTTTTCCATATTTGAGTATGTCAGTCATCTTAACATGCCGTACACAGGGTAACTAGCGCGAAGAAATTGATCTTACCAACAGAGCGTAACGTCATATTATAAGACCTAATGCTTTTTTTACTGCGCATGTGCACTAGAGCGCGCGCTTATTCAGATGATATAAATTAGGTATTTCCTCTTGTTCCCATGTTTTTTTTCGGTGAATGTTCCATTTCCAACTGCGGGTCATTCAAGGATACAGGATTTCAAGGAACTTGATTGAAAGAATTGTTAAAAAGCCGTCTTTTTCGATTCAAAGCTCAATTTTTTTCCGATTTTGAAATGTTATCTTTTCTCCATGGAAGTTCGTCTTTTCAGCTTGAAAAGAATTCGGTTTCTGACTTGAGTTTTTTCCTTCTTGTTCAGGAATTCAAACATTTGGTTGAAAATTTATTTTTTCAGTTTAAACATTTGTCTCTTTTCCTTGAAAGTTCAACTATTTGGTTATAAATGCCATTGTTTGGTGTAAAATGATTTTTTTTTTGCTAAAAATTCGATGAAAACAATTAAATTCAATTTTTTTAAAAATATATATACAATGATGACCAAAATCCTCAACCAACAAAACATTTGGGTTTTTAATCAAAATAATGAGTCATAAACTTAGAAATGCATTGTTAACTCCCCTTTTCACTTACGTTGTTAAATTTGCAACTAAAAAGATTGGTTTTGAACCAAAAAAATTATTTTCCTGTAAAAAATACGAGTTTTCAACAAAATACATGAATTTTCAATCATATAGGTAAATGTTTATCAAAAACAGATTCATTTTCAACGTTTGGAGTTTAAAAAAATGTTTAAAAAATAATGGATTCCTAAATAAAGAAAATAATTTTCAAGAAAAGAATATGGATTGTTAATGTTGATATTTTACCCGGGAAAGGTTTCATTTCCCAAAAAAATATGTATAAATTCAGTCAATAATGAAGCACGTATCCAGGGGGGAGCAGGGGGCCCGGGCCTCTCCCGGAATCCCGAAATTCGACATTTTTTCCATTTGCACTGCATTTTTTTATTGCATTATAAAAATAATATAATAAACGTCACATAATGATTTACGTTTTAATGTGTGATTCGCTTTACTCTGAATTACCCAAAATTTTTTGATGAGTTTCATCCTTGAGCCCCCCCCCCTCCCCCCGAAAAGAATTTCTGGATACGGGCCTGTCAATTAACTAATTTCGAACACAAGAGTTGAATTTCCAGTCAAATGAGGAAATAATCGACTAGATTGTTTAAATTTTAAGATTCAAGGCGAATTTCCTCAAAATCATTCCAATTCATAACCAGAAGATACGAATTTCCAGCGAAGAAAATTGATTCACAAGCGAGAAATTCAAAGAATTCCGACCGGAAATAAATGTTCAAAATTATTTACAACTGTACAATTATTCTCAAAGTTATTGAAAAAATAAAGTTTTCTTTTCCATGTGATTTGTATTATTGTTTGGTCTTCTGCGTGCGGCCATCTTGACAACTGACGCCACAGCATGGGCGATTGATATACGGTTAACGGTTTCGCCAGCAGCCGCAGCGCAGGAGGAGAAATCGTCACCTGTGAATGTCGGAGTGGGGGAAGGTTCGGCAGGTATCTGTCGTCGAAAAAACGATTGCCCCTCCCAAAGTTCTACAATTTCTTCAATAGCTTCTCCTGCGTTTTTAAATAAATCCATTTATTTTGTTGAAGATGCATCTTTTCTTGTCAAAAATTCAACAGTTTTTCTACTATTCGGATTCAACAATAGCATTTTTCTGTTATAATATTAACAACAAGTATTCAAAAAAGACGATCAAAAGATAAAAATTTTTAACACTATCCATGGAATCTTAACCAAGAAGTTGAACCATTAACTAAAGATGATCAATTTAGAACTAGACAGGTGCAAATTTAAGTTTAAAAAAATAATAATATCCAATCCAGAAAGACGAATTTTAAACAAAAAACTTCAGCTCAAAATTAACAAACTTACTTTTCTGATTGAGGATTCAACAATTTTCAGGAGGATTTATCTTTTTATGTTGAATTCAATAGTTTTAAATTAGAAATCCCTGTTCAGAATATAAACTATGACATTTCTTGGTTGGAGATTTATCCTCTCAATTGAAAATTTATTTATTTTGTTGATCGTAGGTTTTTTCCGTTGAAGATCAATTTTTGTTCCTCAAAATTTTTTTATTGCATGTTCTGTTGAATATGAACCATTTTCAGTCGAAATTCTAATAATTTTTTCGAAAAGTTATCTTTTTTGGTTGAATATCAATTTCTCAATTAGAATTACAACTGTATGGTAGAAAATCCATCTCTCGGGCTCCATAACTCAGTAATTTGGATGTCAAATTTTTCTCTTCTTGACTACAAATCTTTCTTCGTGAAAAATTCGACTGTTTTGTTGAAAATTAAACCAATCCGATAAATAATTCAACTTTTCTGTTGAAAATTAATATTTTTGTGTCAAACATGTAGCGAATTCGTCGTTTTTGGTTTTAAATTCCACTTTTTTGTCAATACATTGTCTTTTCTGTGAAAAATAATTTTTTACATCGCTGTTTGTTAATTAGGAGGAAGATCATTTTTTCAATATTAATTACAAACAAGACCACAAGTTTCTCTTTTTTCCGCCCTAAGTTCTCATTTACTAGATAGTTTGGGACTTGAATGTTATCGGTTGTTTCCATTCCTTCCCTGAAACCCGTCTGGTTGTGTGGGATACTTCCTCCCTCTCCCACACCCCCCTCAAGCCTGTTCCTGAGCACTTCCGCATAGATATTATACCCTACCGACATCAGAGTAATATCTCTATATTCCTCTACCTTTCTTATCCGCCCCCCCCCCCCATATTTTAGAGCTTCATTCTCTATGCCATCCTCTCCTGTTGCTCTATTTCTTTTCAGCCTTTCAATTAACTTGTTTACTTCCCCCCCTACTTATGTCAATTTCATCTTTCTCTTTTCCCCATATAACCTTCTTCTCTTCATTACCAACCTTTCTACCCTTCCCCTAACTAGCCCTTTGAATTACTCCGTCAATTTACTCATTTTTATATCATCAATTACTCCCTTCCTTCTTCCTCTTTTCCTATTCATTACCTCCCATACTTTTCCTTCCTTAACCGCTTTTTCTACCTCTTCCTTATACCTTTCCCCCTCCTGCTTTTTATCGTTCAACATTCCCTCATACTCTGTTGTTCTCCTGTTGTCCTCCCTTTTGTTAATTATTCCTCTTCTCCATTCTCTAACACTCTTCTCTATTTTCTCTTCAGGTTCCCTACGTTCCTTATCCCACCATCCTATTCTTTTCATGCCCCCTCCTCTTTTCGTCATACAACTCCTTTAACTTCATCAATCACTCCGTCCATTCTTTCTATTAACTCGTCCATCCCTTCCTCTTCTTTACCTTCCAGATTTTCATTCTTCATTTTTTCTCCGAGTCCCTTCAACTTTTCCCTTCCCTAGCGCTCTGAGTGCTAGGGAAGTGCTCTAAGCCTATCTCATCACCCACTTCTATTCCTATCATAAGCTTCCTTACCCTTTCTACTTCTAGAAACTAGCCTATTACTGTTTCTTCTTTCCCTGTGAATGGTATCCCACCATCCTTGTCTCCCTTTGCATTCTCATTAGAAATTAACCATCCTGCTTCTTCTATCAAGTTTAGAAGTATCCTACCCTCTCGATCCATTTCTATACGTTTCGATTTCCTCATGAAAACTTCCTCACCATCTCCTCTCTGATTTCCGGTCCACGCATTCAGGTCACCCACAATCAATACCAGCCCCTCTCCTTTTTCTTCTATCAACCTCCTTAAAACTTCTCACCCATCCCATTCCCCTCTTCTCCTGTACACGCATACTACCGTTACTCTTTTGCTCCCACTACAATTCTTCTTATTATAACTCCATCCTTCGTTTCGCCTCCTTTCTCTGGTCCCTGATCTACCAAAGATTCTTTCCCACCCCTGATATGATGCCACCCATCCCTCTCCCTTTTTCGTGTTCTTTTGTTGCTTCTTGCATCCTCCAACCTTATCCTCTTGGTACCCTTTTTCCTATTAACTACTAGTATTTCTTGTCCACCCATGCCTCAATCAACATTTTCACGTTGCACTTTTCTAAATTCTCGCAGAAATAATAAATTAATTTAATTTAATTTAGATTAATTTTCTTTCCGCTCTCCTCTCTCCCTTCGTCGCCTTGTTCAACAGGCTTTTAATTCTCCTTTTTCTTTGTCCCAAATCCTCAACTCTCCCTTGACCCATATTCTATCCCTCCCTTTTATAACCCTGCTGCCTTTCCTTCTTTCTTTCAATGCCTTATGCCCTATCACCCATTTTCTTCTTCTCTCCTGCCACGTCATATCTTCTTGGATTCTCTCTGTCCTTTACTGAGAAACCTTGGTTAGTATATTTTGTTAAAAATCACCCTATATTTTACAATCTGAATTTTTCAATGAGGGGCAAAAAGCATGTTTAAATAATATTTACTAATTTCAATAGTAACTCGTAGCTGCTGTCAGAATTATAAAATATGTTATAATAAAAACTGAAACTATTGCATTTATTGTAAAAAACGTTTGGAGTATTTGTTAAACTCTGTAGTAAACTGCAAGTCCGTACTACAGCTATTTACTAATTTTAATAGGAGGAAATAGTAAAATTGTTGGATTATGAACTGCAGCTGATAACAGCATTTACAAACTGTAGTATGTAAAACTGTAGTAAAATGATGCGCAGGGACCTTGCGCACCGAATTACTAACTGGTTAGCAAAATGTGCTACAGTCTGAAAGGAAAAAAAAGAAACTCACACACATATGCTATTGAACTTGAAACCGAATATATACAGTATGCAGTATTAAACATTAAACATAATTTCATATTAATATAAATTCGGAATTGAACGGGCAGCAGTTTGGCGATGTTCCATTCATCTACAGAACAATATGAAAGACGAAAATGAGAACATCCATATGAGCTAATTGATAGAAAGTTCATTGGTTCCAATTAATTCATTCCTGTATTTATCAACATTGATGATAATTTTATCATTTTAAAAACCAAAATTTTAAATTCAATTAGAATAAGTAAATAATAGAAATTACTTGAAGATTTTTGAAAAGTAGAATAAATTTTGAATTTGAAAACGTTCGAAATAAACGTTTATCCATTGATGCAATAACAAAAAAGAGATAAGAAATCCATACGAAAATTGACTTCGGCGATCTCACCGGAGAAAGTTACATTTATGTCACACCAAGAAAAATTTTTAGAGAATATGATCATAAGTAATTTGCGACCTTGGGCGGTATGATAGCACAAAATGCCGCTGAGTCCCAGAAATAAAAAAAAATCACTTAAGCCGTCGCTGGACGCGTGGGAGAAGTGACAACTCCGTAGAATGGAAATTGAAGTTGTTCTTATTACAACTCTTTGACAAAATTGTTCTAAATATCACTTGAAAGAGTTATATTATTTAATGTCATTTACATAATCAATCGTGAATCAACAACAAATCCCTTAAAGCACTTGCCGAGCAACGACTTCCGATAAAAAAACTGCTACATACAGCTCTCAGTGGAGAGCAAAGGATGAATATAAAGAATGCGAGCGAGCGAAAGAGGGAAAGAGAAGTAGACGAAGCGGAAGAGAGTTAGAAAGTAGGGGCGAAGGATGGAGATAAAGAGTGCAAGCGAGTGAAAGAAAGGAAGAGAAATGGAATAAGTAAACAAGAGTTAGAGAAGGGGAAGCACGTATTTCTCCTCACATTGCTCAGCGTCATGCGGTTCCCGTTACTCTGAACTTCCCCTCATTTGAGAGTTCACACTGTCTCATGAAAAGTTTTCACTTCAAAAAATCTTAATTTACATTTTATCAAATAAGGAAATTATCTCACGTTATGAGCGAGTACTTAATGTAAATATTAAGAGCTCATATTTTCAGGGGATTTTTCCATTGCATTTCCAACTAAATTTCAGTCCATGAGCGCAAAAAAATAGTCGAGTTTCCAGACGAGTGCTCTTCCAACTGAGCTACGGAAAAATATTTCGTTGTATTTAAGTTCATGATGAATTATATTGTTTTTCATACTCTTCTTAATATAGATATTTTTTATCATAAAACGTATGCCTCTTTTTTCCAAATTCAATCCCAATTTTTTTTTTTTTTTTATCAAAGATTTCATTGATAAAAATTAAACTATTCATAATCTTTTCAGTGAAGGGTTCATGAGGTGATTATGATTTAAATACCCGTATCATTAAAATGACGCAAGATAGAACTTTGACCCTCTGACTAGCCTATAAACAGGTAATCAATTACAATATTTATATTCATATCATGTCCTATCATCTACATTAATCAAATCATTGCGTTTATAATGAAAAAAAAGATGCATTTTTTACCAGAAAAAAAATCCTACTCACAGATATGCACTTCTGAGACAAAAACCCAAGGATTAAAGTGGAGAATTTTCCAAAACAAAAGAAAATCTTCTTATAAAGAATTATTTATGTCAGAGAAAGACAACTTTTCAACCAAATAGATAAATTTTCAACCAAAAAATATTCCTCAGTCAAATAGAGAAACATTAACGATTCAACAACAAAATTAAACTTTCAACAAAATAGATGGATTCCCCACCCAGAGACGAATTTTCAACAAAAACATTAATTTCTCAACCAAGAATGGAATAGTCCAATTTTCCATTAAAAAATGACTTTTAACAAATTTCGACTAGTTGAACTTGACCTGCACAGTTAACATTTCAACAAAAACTTGAATCCTCTATTTAAAAAATGAATTTTGAACCAACAATTTCAGTTTTTTAGACAAGAATAAGAATTTTCACAAGAATGCATGAATTTTCAAATGAAAATGTGAATCTTGGAAAATATCAATGTTTTAAACAGTCAATTACCTTCAAACCAAGAAATTTAATATCTAGCCAAGGAAGATGAATTTTTTATCACAAATTCAAACTCAACGTAAAAATTAATGTCTGAGGCTCGAAAAACCAGTTCCCGTTCGATCACTGAAGTTAAGCAGCGTTGGGCGCGGTAAGTACTTGGATGGGTAATCGTTCTAGATTACTCCGTAAGGGATTATGGCCTAATTGAATTGACCAAAAAAAGACTAATTATAACCTAAAATTCGATAGTTCAATATTTATATACGAACATTTTTTCCAAAATACATAAATTAATAACAAATATTTTACAAAAGAGTGTAAATTCTCTTTGATTGAAAAATAATAATATTTAGATAGGAAACATTAATGTCCCTAATCCAAAAAGATGAATTTACAAGAAACATTGCCATTATTGATTGAAAAAGATGTATCTGGATATTCAATCAAGAAGATAAATTTTCTACCAAAATGACCAATTCACAAACAAATACATGAATTGCCAAATGAGCTTTTGAATTTTCAACTGACAAAGATCAATGGTGTACCAGAACAGAAATATTTAAATCCCCATTCAAAAAATCAATTATTAATCCGACAAGATTGGATTTAGAAAAAAAAAATAGTTAAATTTTCAACCAAAGGAATTATTTTTCATCTAAAAAATAACTTCCAACAAAATAAATATTTGGACAAATAATTGAGCATTCATTACAATAGATACACTTTTGACCTACGTGAAAAAATTTTTGATCAACGCGAATAATTTCCTACCAAAAGACGAATTACAAAGAAAAAAACATGAATTTTCAACCAAATAGTTGAACAACAGGAAAATTCCACTTATGCAGGTGAATTCTCAAAACACAAGGACGACGTTTGAAGAGAATATTCGAATTTTTAACCAAAAATAATTCCTCAGCAAACAGAGGAACATGATTTCGATTATAGTGTTGAATTTTGAAAGAAAAAAGGGATGTTCAACAAAATATTGAGTTTTTCTCAAAATTGATAAATTTTCAGGAAACAGAGAAATATACTAAGGGAGATGAGTTTTTAAAAGTGGAGGAGTTGGAAAGTAGGTTGAAAGAAATTCAAGGCGCAATTCGAAAGTTTGATGGGAATGGGTAAGGAGGATGTTAATAGGGAAAGGTTGGTAAAAATTGGAAGAAAAGGAAGGAAAAAGGAAGGAATGAGAGAGAGGGCAAAAGAAGAAATATAGGTATAGAAGGTATGAGAATAAAAGGAAAGAATTTGAACTTCCTTCAAACACCTCCTTCTTGTACACCTTCCGTGTACGAAAAGTGCTAAATAGGATGAATGCGAAGGTAATTGGTAGATGAAGTTAGGAGTATAGGAAGGGATGATGGAAGGAGGGATAAAGTGGCGCTGGTAGAATTGAAGAATTATGAACAAAGGAATATGCAGTATAAGTTGAGAAAAATAGCGAAAGAGAAGACGAGGAATGGAAAAGAAACGTGGATTGAGTATGGGAAAATAAGAATATAAGATATATGGTGGGATCGGGATGAAGAGACGGAAAAGTTAGTAAAAAGTGCGGTGTCGGGGGACTGAAAAAGAAAGGAAGGGAACAATAGGGAATAAGAGATAGTAAAGAGCAAAAAGATAAAAGAAAGGAAGGAAGGAGGGAATGGAAAATATGTTACTGGAATGTAGCAGGATTGGAGAGAAAAGATAGAGAATTTATGAGAAATTGGGAACAGTGGGAGGTAGTAGTGATGATGGAAACGTGGCTAGATAAAAAGAGATGGGAAGGATTATTGGTAAGAAAGATATAGATGGGAAGAGAGGGATTCAAGATAGTTGGAGTGTATGTGAACGAAGATATGTAGGATAAATCTAAGGAGATAAAACAATTGATGGAAGAAAATGAAGAGGGGATTAGGCTTGCAATGGGAGGAGATATTAATGATAGAACAGGAGATAGAGGAGGAAGGGAATGAGGAGAAGACCAAAGAAGAAAATGCAAAGACAAAATACTGAATAGGGATGGGAAGAAATTGTTAAAGTATTTAGGGGAAATAAGATCGCTTATCATTAACGGGAATATAGAGGGGGATGAGAAAGGTGAATATTCACAATTGGGAGGTGAAAAGGGAACGGTCATTGACTATGCGATATTTCCATAAATACTGACATAAGATGATAAGAGTGATAGAAGTATTAAGATACGGTTCAAAAAAAAGTAAAGATTAAAAGAGCAGGAAGAGGAGATTTGTCAATAGAAGGAAAAAATCAATCAAAAGATAAGCGGTAGTATGTAAAAATGGGAGAAGGAAATGTAAATGGAGAGATAGATAAAATTGTAGCAGAATAAAAAAGAGTGTCGGAGCGAACAAGCAAGAAAGAAGTCAGTGAAAGAGGAAACTGAAATGTATTGGATGAGGAATGTAAAAAGAAGAAGAAGAAAATGAGAAAGGAACAAAGAAGATGGAAGAAAGGAGAAAGTAGTGGAGATGAATACAAAAGAAAAAAGTAGCAATATTATGAGATGTGGGATAAGAAAAGAGAGGAGAAAAAAGGAGGTTCGAAAAAGAGGCAAAGAAGGCTAAAACAGAAGAAATGCTTGAAAAGTAGTAAATAAAAAGAGACAAAGAAGGTGAAGGGTATTGGGATGGTAGAATATTGAGATGGTAAAATGGAAAAGGAATTCTGTGGATCTGCCAAGAAGGGTGGTGAATAAAGTTAGGAGGGGTGGAAGAGAAGAAAGGGGAAGAGACGAGGAAAAGGGCATAACAAGAGAAGGAATAATCAATGCCTAAGGAATAATGAAAGTGGGGAAAGATTCTGATTCGGGTGCAATTCCAAACAGAGGATGGATATATGGGAGGAATAATATAAAGGATATGATGGCAGAGGATGAAGAGGAAATGGCGGGTCTCAATACAGGGTTGGAGAAATACTTAAATAGGAAGAAATTGAAATTGATTGTAGGAAAGACGAAGATAATGAGGTTCAGAAAAGAAGGAGGAAGAAAAAAAGTATGGACTGAAAGATGGAAGGGAGTGAAGATAGAAGAATTAGAAAAGTTTACATATTTGGGATACACCTTGCAAGAAAATGGAGATCATAAGGCACATATAAGAGAAAGAATAAAAAAAGTGGCAGGGGTAATGAAGCAGGTATGGGTTATAGGAAAAAGAAGATTAAAGAAAGTTCGGAAAAGAAGAATGTGGTTGTTTGATACTCTGGAGCAGTATTGCTGTCACTATGGAGAGACAGCAATACTACCACTTGGTATAGCCGATTTTAGGATATGGAGCAGAAGTATGGGAATAAAGGAAAGAGAAGAGATGGAAAGGCTACAGGAACGATATGTAAGATGGACTCCAGAAGTGGATTGGAGGATATCTGGATATATGGTGAGAGAGGAAACACAAAGGGAAAAATTAAGTATTAGAGCAGGGAAGAGGAAAGAACACATGGATTTTTTTAGGAAAAGGTAAATTTTAAGTTTTGAAAAACAAATTTCCTTCCAAGCACAGAATGACTAAACTTTCAGATTAAACATTAATGTGTAGTTAGTTAAAACAACAAAAATGAATTTCCAGCAAGATATTGCATTAAAAAAAAATATGTTTTTTTTCGAAAATTCGTTGGAATAAATGGTATTATCAACTATTGATCATAATATTTTGCACAAATTGCTTGCATTCCGTTAAAAAATTAAGTGATTAAAATTCAACTGAGTGATCAACACGCTTCTGCATCGTAAGCAATTATGTGTCTCTTTTCTAATCATGGAAAATTAATGATTAATTCGATTCCCTGAGTGACATGATTTCAAATTATTGACAAATGCTTGTGCTTTATTGCAAATAAAAAATTATTATTCCACGTAAATTGTGTTTTCTTCAGAATTTCGAATTGCATTAAATGAAATCGATCTTAAGCTAGAGATTATTTTAAACTTAAAGTACAGAGAAAAAAAACTAGGCTTTTTTTATATAAGCCCAAAAATTGAAATGCAGCATTTTTTAAAGTAAAAAATACCTAAATTGAGTTTCGTTAAAAAAAAATTATTGACTTTTATAAACGCCTAATAGAAATAGGACGAAGCAAATAGTAATACTTCCTTTTTCCTGTGCATGAATCATTTTACAAAATCCTATCTCAAAATTAAAAATATTTTTTCCCCTTATCTGAGCTTCGGAGATTCCCGCTGCATAATCATATTACATTATTTATGAAGAGTTCATTTTTAATGTTTATTTTTTAAGGCGCATGCAATGAAGAGAAATATTGAATAAAGTTAATTATCTGGGGTCAAAGTGACTGAGAGATCATTTAATGAGACATCTTAATTAGCATCTGTTTAAGCATCTTGTGGAGACAACAGAATTGTTTGAAATTCTATTTTTTGAAATTTGCATGTTATTGGAATTTCCGAAACTAAAAAAGGGAGTCTGATTCAGTATTTATTTGTACTTCAAAGTTAACAATGAGGCCAATCGTTAACGGGGAAAGTTTTTTTTACTATTTTACATTCTATATTTTTGTATATTTTGTTATTCTTCTGTATTATTTTATAATAACAGTCAAAGCTAACAAAGGCGGATATTTTGAAATTCCGAGTGTATTCAATATATGTCATACACATATATTTGAGTTCATAACAAAATAATTGAACTTTGAAGAAAATAGATGAGATTTCAACAAAATAATCAAACTTTCGGAAATATTGATTGATTTTTAACAATAAGTTTCAAAAACAACAAAACAGTTGTATTCCAAAGTCAAAAAGATCAAGCTTGAAACATAAATAGTAATTTTCAACCAATGAGATGAATTTTACAAATTAATTTCTTTTTTGAAAAAAAATTACATTTTCAATGAAATAAGAGGAGTTTGAATCCAACAGTTGCATTCTCAAATTGAAAAGATGTTTTTTTTCAAGATATTGAATTTCAACTAACAAGTTTTGTTTTCAACAGAAAAGTTTATTTATAACTAAGGAAGATAAATTTTAAACTCGAAAAGATAACTATAATAGGAAACGTTCCATTTCTAACAGAATCGTACAATTTTGTCAAGAATAATAGAATTTTCAACAAATCTTTCAACCCAATGGTTAAAATTTTGTGCTACAATAAAGATTCTTCCTGTAGACATTCGAACTTTCAAAAAAAGTTTTTTATCACCAAAAAAGATGAATTTTTGACCCGCGAAATGAATTGAATGAAATAGATGAATCATCTATCATAAAAAATGACTTCTTAACAAAATAGTTGAATTTTTTAACCAGTTGTTAAATTTTCAGCCTACTAAGATGCAATCTCTACCAAGTAGTTTAACTTTCAAATTAAAAGAATTGATAACAATTAAATGCAGATAGATTTCCAACTTGAATAGGATAGTTGAATTTCTAACAAAAAAGTTTATGTCAAACGAAAAAGGTGAATGTACTGCAACCAAAAATAATTATTTTATACAAAAAAAAATTTCTAATAAAATACATGAATTTTCTTCCACATAACTGAATTTTCATCCAAAGAACAAAACTTTCATTCAAAATTTGAGTAGGTTGAATTCGAAGTCTTGAAAATAAATATTCAAGCAAGACAGACGAATTTTTATCAAAACAGTTGAATCTTCAATCCAGAAGATGAATTTTCAACAAAACAGTTTAATTTTGTACCCAAAAAGACCCATTCCATAAAAATACATATAATCTTGACAAAAAAAATCTTCAACAAAATAATCAATTTTTTACGAGGGTGGCAAATCTTACCAAAAAAATTAATTTTCAACAAAGTAGTTCTACTGAATGGCTGAATTTTGATTCAAGAAAGATGAACTTTCAACTAGATAGTTGAATCTTCAATAACAATAAAAAATGTGTTTTGTACCAAGTAGATAAATGTTCTACAAGAAAAGAGATTTTTCAATAAAAATATGTTATTTTGAAGCCAGGAAGTCGAAATATCTACAAAACAGATCCATTTCCATCCCAAAAAGATCATTTTCTCAGGGAGTAAGGTGACCATTTACCAAATAGTCAAATTTGTAGAAGAATAGTTTTATTTCCAACCAAGAAGGTGAATTTCCAAAAATGAACTAATTTTATTTTTAATGAAAAATTTATTTTTCACCTAAAACATAGATTCCTGATCAAAGAAAGATGACTCTGATGAAATAGTTGGATTTTCAACAAAATATTCAAAATTTTCACAATTGATTAAATTTTCACCAGTCTTCAAACTGAAAATTTGAATTGCCAACCTCCGAAGATGTATTTTCAACCCAGTAGTTGATTTTTTTAGCTGAAAATGCAATTTTTCCGAGATAGTTGTATTTCCGAACTGACAAGTTGAATTTTTAACACAAAAAATCATACCTAACCAATGAAGAATAATTTTATACCATAAAAAATGAATTTTCAACCAAAAAAGATGATTCAACTAATAAAGTTTAATTTTTGACCAAATAGTAGATTGATCTTCTTTCATTAGTTGAAGTTTTCAACCAAGAATATGAGTTTTGAGAAGAAAATGTTATTCTCCACGAAATGGTTGAATTTTCTACCAAATTGTTGAACTATATAAGAAGAAGATGACTTATTTATATAAAATTTTTCGACTTTCAACCAAATAGTTGGCGCTTAAGTTTTGTTGGGGCCATGATAAGAAGATATCATCCGAAAAAAGGGTAAACGTGATTTATCATAAGTGAAAATAATACTCGATCATATGGTATCATATTTTCAAATTATTGCAAACAAACGTTTTGGAGCAATTGATTTGTAACTCTGCTCACCGAAAATGATTCATTAGTTAACTCAATTTTTTATCGAAAATCTCTATCTGTAGTGAATTTTCTTTCATGAGTAGAAATATTTTCCAATGCAACTCGTTGCATTTTAATATTTTTAGAAATTAGTTTCATAAAAATAATTGTAAATAATATGATTTCCAGCCTCATTCTGGTTTCATTGTTTTCAATAATTCACCCTAATTTCTCCAAGTACCAATTATATCTAGAACGAATTAATTTCTTAAGATTTGCATTTCACATTGAACCGCAACTTTTACAACTCTACTATTACGCCACCACTGGAAGTGGCGATTTTCTGAATGAACCGGAAGCTTCAATAAGGGAACATCCCGCACCACGAGAGCCCCCAGACCTGTGTATACGCATTGACATATAAACTGGACCGCTCATCTGGATGCGCGAACTCGAACGTAGTAGAAAGAAAAGGATATAGTGCTCTATCCTATGCGCGCACTGACGGCGCTAGCCTTTTGTGGGTCCCTTTTCATTATTCACACTTCTCAAAATCTATTTTTCCGGCAAATAATTCCCGAATATTTCCCATGTAAGTTTAAGAAATTATTTTTTCGGAAAAATATATTTAGCATTGTGTGGAGATGCACGTGTATGCTTGAACGTGTCTTTTTATATAGGATAATTATTATCATCCTGATCGTTCATATTTAGAGATGGGACCTTACCCGCCTGATGGGTAAATTTACCAGTTTTACTGAAAATACCGGTAATGACGGGTCAAGCTGGTAAAAGTGGTAAAAGTCATATTCCAAAGAAATTACCGAATGTTGAATGATAATTCCTTTCGTAAATGTAGTTTCATGTACATAGAAGTATTATTACAGAAGGATATGTTCTAAAAGTACACAAACCCACTGTTTAAGTGAGGACACATCATAATAACCTCAAACCTTAGGCGGAGCAGGCGGTGATTTTGAAAGAGTACTTTCTAAGTTTCAATATTATCTTTTGAAAATGAAGGGAACAAAATATATGAGGTAATGCTGGATGGCTGATAATAAAGTCTGACGATCTTAAAGAAACATACATGTGTTGAAGTTTAACTTTAACGTTCTTGCAATTTAAATATTAAAAAAGATATAATCCAAAATACTTTATGATATAAGAAGCCATATTTTATTATTATTGTCCATTAAAATGAAGGCACTAACGAATACGACTGCGAATATTCCTACAAATTTGTAGATTGTGCTTTTGACATATAAATGAAAATATGTTTTGACGTTCAAGAAATTTCCACTGATTTTTGTTAAGCTATAACAAGGTTACAATTACTATGAAATATTTATTTATTATTGGGGAAAAATACATCAAATAACATATAATTCATCGTCATGAAATGAAATTTTTTCAATCCTACCTATTCCTTCTCTTGCATTCTTCTATTTTTTAATTCCGTATAATACTTTTGATTTGATTCTTTCACGATTCTCTCAGTAAAAACATTTTCTTCTGAATATTCCTCAAATCGTGAGTTACACGTTAACTCCCCTGTAACTCGGACATTCGTGTTTTCAAATAACCGCCGCGTGAGGCCTAGGATTTATTGGTTATGTTGAACTACAAACATCTTTCTAATTGTTATTTACAATCTCTTCTTTGCACATCTTATAATGAATTATGTATTTAAATGTAATTGGTGAGCAAAATAATTCCAAAATCAATTCCGGTGCTTTTATTTCCTTATTTCTCCACATTTCGGATTTTACAGCATGTACCCATTTACAACCCATGACCGGTAAATGACGGGTAAATGACGGTCAGACCGCTGTCAGTCCCATCTCTATTCATATTCCATTTTTATATTTCCAAAGTTCAAAATTACGAAATATTTCATTGAATTTTTAAAATTGAAGTTTCTATAATTTCATTTGGATCAAATTTTTTTAATGAAACTTGCAAATTTTATCTAATTGTCAAATATTTTATGCATGCTCACCAATGATTTATACAATTTTTAGTTTGATTTTTTATGCTGATAATTCAATTTTCTAAGTGGAATTACCACTGCATATAAGCATAGCATAGAATTTCATGCAAAATAAATAGGACAAGCTGGATTTAATGGATTCAATAAATTCATCAATGTAAACTTTATTATTTATGACCTTAATCTTGTCCAAGTTCTTTATTTCGTAGTTTTATTTTGAAACGAATATTATTTATTATATTTAATGTAGCACATAATTTTAATTTCAAAATTATTCATCGACATATAAATATTATTTGTCGATGCTGTAAATAAATGTTTTTCTAGGTTATCACGCCAAGTCAAGAATATAATAATATAATTAGCTGTGAAATGAACGCCCGTCGCCCACGTTCAACAAACGAAGCACATAAAAACCATTTTTCCCGTTATACGGATTATTTTATATTGAAACATTCAAACGAGTTTGGACCGTCAAAGCTGAGGCTGAGTCCCTATTGGGTGTCCCACTAACTACTCTTACAGGCCTGAGCCAAAACCAAGAGCCAATGAGAAAAAGCACGACGGAGACAACCGCGGATGGATCCTATGTCCCTTCTTTTATACACCAAAATGATTGGTCGAGGTGACCGCGGACATCTTGCACTAAGCCACTCTACGCTCGCACGTACGTGTGCTCAGCTATTGTTGTTTTCCTCCTTTTTATGTTGATTTGTTCCTTTCTTGAAATAAGCAATGGAATAAGTTATATAAAGTAATATATAGAAGCAACAGACACGTGGTATTATCAAAAGTGTTTTGTGAGAGTGACAACGAATATTCCGGTAAGTGGAAGTGTTTGTGCAACTTTTGACCTTTTCATTAACAAATGTAGGGTGATCAGATGGCTAAAATAAAAGAAACGGACACCTTCCCCCCACCACCACTCCACAATGTATTAGGACTAACGGACACAGAGCTAAAAAACGGACATGTCCGTATTAAAATGGACGCCTGGTCACCCTAATCAAAGGATAATATTTTGGTATTATTAGCATTCGTTTGTCAATATTACATGAAGCTTTTCTTTTCCTCAAAAATTAATTGATCTGTAATTGAGCGCCCCCATGCAATAACCGGTCGAGCGCTTGAAAACGGGTAGAATTATTGTCCAAGCAGTGACGTCACGACC
>WSXT02180175.1:0-14145 GCA_011762715.2 Neuroterus valhalla | reverse complement strand
AAATCATGATTTTGAGGCCTTCCAAGGACAAAAGAGAACTGTTCTCCTTTTATTCGCAAGTAACAGAAGAAGGACTCAGCATGCCTCTCACCACGCTTCATCCAGAATGGTACTGTATCTTTGTCGAAATCCACAAGAAGGCCAGAAAAAGTGGAACCATCCCGCATTGTTGCAATAACGCGTTTTTCAGGAACACCAGGAACACCATCTACACCTAATGATTTGAAAAAATTGGCATTAAATCATTTCCCTTCAAATAGATGAATAGAATGAATAGATGAATAGATCGTATAATGGAAACTGCAGATTAGTGAAGATGCAAACACGTTCTCTTCAAAACCTATATTATAGCCTAAATAGCTTCCTTTGGAAGTACAGGAAAATTAATAATTTATTCGTAGCATGAAAAATTTATTCCTTATCATCATCGGCTAACTTACTAAACGTAATCTATGTTTTAAACTTTACTTCTTTTGACTAATTATCGGAGCGTTTTTTCTAAAACGCATATGCATATCAAACTAATCATACATTTCAATTTGAATAATATTTATACATGTATGTACTCACGTTCAAGAAACAGAAAATCCACAAACATCAGGAGTGAAATTTTAGTGAAAAACTTCATTCTTCCTGGAAATACACAATAATTGAACCGAAACCTGATTTTGTCACAATTCTATATGGCGTGACACGTAAAATCACTGCTATATTTATCAAACTTTGATGAGTCTCTCAACCTTCAGAAGTATTCTAGATTTTAAGCATAAGAATTGAAGCTAAGATATGAAAATGAAATATGCCATCGAAACATATTATAATATTACACCGATAAATTATTTTCAGTGTATTGGATATATGTGTACATTTTATCTCAAATATCTGAAACATGTACGCATCTGAGTATTTTCGAATTATTCAAACAAAACATATAGAATATAGTATTATAAAAGTTGTGAAAACAGCAAGTCAAACCAGCTTAAACGATATGAAGCATCTAAAAGTTATTGAATTATGATGAAAAAGCAGACTAATTTATGTACTTAACTTCTGTTTTCACGCAAACATTGTCTTTCTTCATATCGCTGTAGCGTGGCTAGAGTTCCTTAGTTTTATTTGGTATGAGTTTCTATCTAAATATAAAAATTTTCTACTGAGAAAGATATATTCTATAATAAAAAAGAGTTTTAACCAAGAAAGATTACTCTATCACCATTAGGGATCCAGTTATATCTAGACGAAATAACTAAAAGAAAGTTTGAATTTTCAAATAAAAAAAAGAATTCACAAATATTATACTCAAAATCGTAAACCGAAATTTTTTTTTCGCAAAGACATAACAAGTCGCAAAGGTGAATTTTCAAGGGTTCTTTTTTCAATTGAATTGAAAAATTTTCAAACTTGTGGGCAAAGAGAGCTGCGCGCGATGAGAATATGCCACACAGAAGGCAGATCAATAGGGAATTTAGAACAATCTGTTCCACGGTTCTCAAATATATGCTGCTGTTCAATGAGAACCGCGAGGGACCAGCCGTTCGTGAGATACCGTTCGGGGTTGGTACGGGTCGCAGTGTCACGCTACACTCTCACTCTACCACCTGCTCACGAGAATCGAACTAAACACATGGATTGAGCCTGCCGCGCCTCTGATGGCAGAGCTGAGACTTAACAAGATGCTAAAAATACTGTCTTATCGATGATGACGACCATAATGGATGAACCCACGCGCGTTCCAAGTTTTGTATAGATATCTTGAACGTCTTTTTATTAACTCGGATATCGCAACTGCGATATTTCATCTTGTAGGGCTTCTGAAAAAAATTTTCTTTTCATAACATTTTTTTCGTACCGTGCGTTATTCAGCTCATAATTCTCATTTTATTTTGTATTCTTGAATTTCAAAAATGTGGTGACCCTGCCACATTTGTCCGCATTTTTCAAAATGCTCTAACTTTTTGAATTTTGATCCAAAGTAGCTGGCTGACGAACTGGACCTTTATTTTCTGACACCATAAGTGTACCAAAAGCTTATCCATGAGATTAATTTTTTCGAAAGCTATCGTGCCAACGGTCAGAATTATACGCATACTCCTCTTATTTCCCATTCCTTCCGCAGGGTTTCCAAAAATTTTGGAATTCACTCTTCCAATTGGCGTCATTGTTTTCCTCCTAAGTGAGGAGAATATGGTCAAAAAAGGCAGTGAGGTGAAACTGTTCTCATTTGGTTATTCAAAAGTGGTCTAATCTGATCCAATCTTTCCCTACTATCCCTTTACTTCTACTACCCTGTCACACCAACTAACTACCTCAGGCAGCTCTTACCATAGTCAGGTCCACTTCCCTCCGAACACCGACCCCCTGTACCCTTACCTCTTACTTCCGCCTTCCCATGACCTTTAGAGGTAATCTTGAGGCTTTCGTTGAGCCCGATGAATACGTGGCCGCACACCTAAAAGTCGGGTGGATGTCCTGTCGTGTAAGAAGGAAGTTGCAGATAACCCGGTGCTACCGCTGTCATGGCTACGGTCATATGGCAGCGAGCTGCGCCGGTCCGGATAGGAAAGCGTGCTGCTGGAGGTGCGGCAAAGAGGGACACTGGTCCGTGGAGTGCGAAAGTACTCCGCGCTGTTACCTCTGCGCCGCGGCAGATGAAGGTTCTCGGGTTGATCATCTTTCGGGAACCGTGAGGTATAAAGCGTACCGAGAGGCGGCGCCAAATGTAAAGCCTCAAGGTACCAGGTGATAGAGCCCTGCCAGGATGTCGAAGGCCGACGAGCCCGTTGCGTGATAATGTCGCGCTGCTGAGAACGATGCGTACATCTTGGTAGGGTCTGAAACAGGAGTCTGTGTTCCAAATTGTCAGAACAGCGCAACGCCGAGGCACGGCGTAGTAGCCTTATCCCCATTTACCTGAAGTAATGCGAAAGCGGTTCCGGAGAAATGGTTTGGCAGGAGAGGTGGGATTTCAGTCAGTAGGAATCTGACACTACCCAACCTGAGAATCGCCTACTCATGAGAGTAGACGATTGCTAGGTTTGGTATCTAATGCAAGATTTGCTCTCTCTATCCAAAAAAACTCTACTCGCCTAAGGTGCCCCTGACTTTGCTTAACCTTTTATTACTCAACCCTCAGTTCGACCCCTGAGAAGAAAGTACAATGGATGTTTGGACACCCAACGAAAAGAGTGAAGGTTTTAAATCTGGCAAATATTCTGAAATAAAACTTCTTACACCTGTCGAGAAAATCTGTCGTGGGTGTAAAGGTACTGTTATAGATGTTCAACGTGCAACGCCCCTCGACGATGGGTCCAACTCCAAATGTTGCCGTCCAAGGGTTTACACTCCAACTTTTTTTGAACCAGCTTCTGCACCTATTACTATTGGAGAGATTAAGCGTATTATGAAAAGCGGCTTCGCATCCATGAAGCCTGAGCTCTATTTAGTATTAAACTCTGTCAACTTGCTCTCTGTAAAATTCGACAACTTCTCTTTGAAGATTGACAATGTTATTTTACGAATTGGCGATACGGATGCTGCCAAAGGTACGATAGAGGATTTATAATCTATAGATACCTTCACACACCTATTGATATCAAGTCGATGACTAGTCAATGCCCCTCTGAAATAATGCAGAGATCCACTAGAAAAAACAACCTCATAAGTTTTGGTCTGCCTGAAAATGTTGGTGGCGATTGTTCCGCTTCTAAGGATGATACCCCATGTCCGTAGTCTCTGATTATTTCTCAGGAATAGTTCCCAATAGCACGTTTACAAACACTCGTGCGACTTTGTGTTTTCTCGCAGATCTATTCTCAGTGTGAAGAAGAGTATCGGCCACATGAAGGAAATCGACAGAACAAATGCTTAGTTGGAGGAGCAATCAGAAGCCAAAAGGGAGCTTCCTGTCGTCTCCGATTGGGAGAAGTAGATCACGCAGTGACGTTTCGTCAAGGTATTCCAACTGTCACAAAAGTGAGACAGCGTGTAAACGCAAATACACCAAACGTCACCTGAAGCAATTCACTTCACATGACTCCTCAAGTGCTATTAATTCCCTTTCCACTTCCGTACACAAAACAACCAACACGAGCAATTCTCCGATATCAACTACTACCAGAACGTCAAGGGGGTACGTACAAAATTACACTTTTTGCGTCAAGTTGTTCCGATAAATTTTTATAATTTAAATATTTTTTCTGAGACATGGCTTATTAGTAGAATTAGGACTAACGAATTAGTCTTCCTAGGTTACGATATCTTTAGGTGTGACAGAGGGTTTTTGATAAGTGAAAACAGAAGGGGAGGTGGGATTTTGATAGCATCTCATTGCTGCTTGGGGGCTGTTGGGATCGCTACTGATGTAAATACGGTTGTATGTGCGTTTATAAGGTTTTCTATCAATACGAAAACCCACACTGAAAACCCGTTATGGTCGCCAGCAGTATAATCTAGCACGCCGCCCTAGATTTTATGGTCGCACGCCCTATAATTTGGTTTTCGCGTCGCACAATATTGGTATAGGCAGGACACCTGAACCAAGCTTAGCTGGTGACAAGTAAGGAAATTTCAGAGTTCAAACTCTCCTGACAATTCGAGCAAGCACATGTAATTTGGCAGATTTACCTTCAAATACTTGCTGAAATTCTTCCAACGGCCAATCTATCAATTTTCTTTCCACCCACTCAACCATATTTCAAAGAAAACAACAAAATTAGAACATCTCTAACCGCCACTTTTCGCGACAAAGACACAACGAAGTTGCTTCCGAACGCCAAATCGGGTTGAGGTTGGATACCTAGAAAATTGACCCGTCACGGTAAAGAGAATGGGCAGTATCCTGATACCGTAACAGCTAAAAAAGGTTTAGCTGTGACAGCCATATCGGTTTTTCAGTGCAACTGATTCGGCGGCCTATATTTTTGGCTACCTAAATATGCCCTATGCAATGTGGAATTCAAACTCTGACCAGGGCCCTAGCTGCAATCCGAAACCAGGGTCGTCTCAGCTGCAACTTGAAATCTCGTTCACTGTTTCTGATGTCCCCGATTATTCAAATCTTACTAAAGTGAACAATTACCGCAATATGCATGGATCTACGTTAAACTTACTATCTAAAAACAGTGATCTTGATGCTTTGTACGTAACTGTGGACCCATTACTACCGATAGGTAGATATAACCCTCCCCTCACACTTGATCTCAGTGGGTCATTGTAGCGCGTGAAACTAATCGCCCCTCTTCCAACTTCTTCCGCTTCAATTTTAAGGATGTTCACCTTCAGTACTCTGTACACTTTGGAATTATGTTGCCTGAATAAGTTTAAGGGAAAGGATGCAGGCGACCAGAAAGCGTCCTTCTGAAGCAGTTGGAGTTGTAAAAAAAATTGCTGCTGAATTTCAAATTCCCGTATTTGACTCAACTAGAGCACAAAGCTCAAAAATACAGAAAATAACAATGATTATAAGCATTCGTGAAGCTTCCGAACTTTTTCAAGCAATTTCCCTTGAAATACCAGTTTGTAAGACTCTTTTTCATAATGGAAGACCTGCTCACGTTCTGCCTATCAACGATACTCCTCATAAAGTTTGCGTATGTACAATAAACTCCAACTTTATTATTCTTCTTTTTGCTATTTCGAAGCACGCCACACGCTTTCTCAAAACGCATCAAGAGCAACTAAGCAAGATATTATGTAGTGTGGACAATGAAGATTGAATAACCAACACCTGAAGTATTGCTCTAGATGTAAATCCTGGTGTTAAATGGACGACCACGATTTCCAAGCATTAGAGGCCAAAACAAATTGCGGTTAGCAAACTTCTTGGTGAAGCATTAGACGAACTACGCGAAAACACCACTCAATTCAAGATGTATTTTTTAGTTAAGAATGATCAGTCCAAGTACTTTCAAAGCACAAGGCGGAACTTGCGCAGCGAGAAAGCTGCTGTACAAATAGACTTTGCCGAGAACTATGGGCTGATTAGTCAAGATGAAAAATAATCAGCACATTAGTGTCATGGGCAAGTAACGTTTTTCACGTGCTGCACTTTGACTACTGACAAACTTTATTCCGTGATCATTGTAAGTGATTAATTCAGCTTTAGGAAATACACTGTGCATCTATTTCTACAGAATCGGTATGCAATTGCGAATATGAATGCACTCAAAACAGAACACGTATTCACCCACTTTGAATGGTCTTTTTTGCTGCCTCACATGTCAAAGGTGCAGTCGATGGGCTCAGAGGAAGTGTAAAAAAATCAGTGTGGACCGCTGATAAGTCCCGTAAAGCTATTGTTAGTAGTCCTCAAGAGTGTCACGATTTGGCTGGTAGTCTTTCAACAAACATTTTCTTCATATTTGTACCAAAAGAACAAGTTGAAGAAGTCCATGTTGGGTGATAGATGGTAAGGGCTGAAAAATGTACCAGGCATCCAAACAAAACATTTTTTCCAATTTGGAGAGAGTAACATCATTCCAGTGGCACAAAATTTCCAGTCTCATCTTAAGACCATCTTGGTTTTGACAACTGCCACCGGAGCAGGAAGTGCACGAGACGATGAGAATTCGGAAGCTCTAAATTCACTTTCACAGAGGGAATCCTTTATAACACGTAAAACTAAGTTGCTCGTTTCCGATGTTTACAGCGACTCAGATGATGGATTTTAAGCTGATGGATCTCCGACCTCGTTTGAACCTTCATGTTTACCACCGAAAGCGCACCTTCAAGTTAGCGAAATCGCTAGCGCCTCATTAAAAGGTAAGCTGCTCAGCAAGTCCGGCAAAAAAGTTACATAATATTGCTGTGTCGGGGTGGACTAGAGCAATATAGATGAAGAAGTAAGAGCACAATTTCTGACGACAATTGATGTAATAAAAATGTACTAATCAGCAACATAAATTTTTTCATCTCTCATTTCTTTCATTTATGTATTTCTAATGATGTTGATGTTCACTTGAGTTAGATGTGCTGCTCGCGCGATAATTTAGACGTTGCATCCGCAATTGTATAAACAGTGAATAATTCATGGTTTTATTTTTTCTTATATTTTGAAATTTCTAAGCAATGGTTTGATTTCCCGCTCCTCTAAACCATTATGGAATAATTTAATAGATATTTCACAATGAGAAGACTTTTTTTATTGTTGCACCTGCGATAATGGAATCGCTCTTCTATTGTTTGTCTCTGTCGTTTGTTCGTGAACAAGTAGAGTTTTTACTTCCTTTAGTTATAATTTTCATGGCTGAAACCATTCATATTGGCGGTAGAAGTGATTGAAATCATAATGTCTGAGTAGCAGGAGTAGTGAAACTCTAAATTTTGAGAACCCCTGCTTGCATTTTCTTTCAAGCATCGATTGCAAAAACTTCGAATTTATCAATTCTCGCCTTTACGAGTTTGCATTCGTCATTTTTACGTCATGGGCGTAAATATTTGCCATAAATCATGTGCGGCCTACGTGCTGGCGACGGCGTAACATTCATGACTTAAGCTCAATATACGCGACTAGCGGTGGAGGCACGCCGTGGAAATTCCCACGAGCCAGACGTCCTGTTTGCACAGTGACTCTCTTTCACTTGAAATCTTTGAATTTTCCATTACAATGAATGACTCCTCACAGTATGCTGTACTTTTGATTTATGTATGCAGATGCATACAAATGTATATGTCTGTTAATTGTAAACAAGGTGCGTATCAGTCATTTATAATTGCATGGTCTTCATTAATGACACTGTATAAGCTAAATCATTTATTCTAGAACATGGGATTAAACTATAATCATATTACTTGATTCGAAGGAATAAAGAAATATCATCATAATAGATTATTATTAATTACCTACGATTTAATCAGAATTATATATTAATAATCAACTGAATGAATACGTATCCAACGAATCGAAATAAACACGTATTTAATTATTCAAATTGAAGACGTGATGTGATGGACTGAATTGAAAAACACTTTTATTTAAATTTACACTGACGCACATTCGTAGATCTATTCAGATACTCTTTTGTAAGATACGAGTTGATGCCCTTGCTTCAGAAAAATGTTATATCTTTTCTCACAGTTTAGGAATCAGATTGAAGACTTATTCTATATGCGATAAGATATGATCAAAATTATCTCTGTTTTTATCTAATATAAGGCAAGAAACTGAGAGTATTCGAGAAGCAGCTGGCTGGAGTCGGGCTCGAAGTAGGGATTAGTATATTGGTTTGTTTTTATTTATTATTATACAGTTAAGCTTTCAGGGTAAGTGCAACTCGTCTGGTTCCAGTCTCGTTGTACTACTGGTATATAGAGAATCGATATGAAAAGATTTGAAAGTGAAATTTCCATGAGAAATTTGGCATGAAAAGGAGGCGAGGATAGGCATTAGATCAGTCTTAGAATTTATTGCGTGTTTTTTGCGAACACACAAAAACTGATTTAATTTTCAATTTTAACTGTTCACGCCAAAAGCTTCGCTTCAGACGCGGCATTGTTAGTAAACAGAGGCTTTGATTGAATTGTTAATCAGAATCGACATACGCAAGGTTACTTCTGCAACATGAGAGGTAAGGCCTGATAAAAAACAGTACACAGGAAAAGTAAGTCCAGCCCGTTTCCGATTTCAAAAGACACACTCGTCCTGTGCAACATCGCTCCCTGAACTCTCAAGCAAAAACCCCGTACAAAGATTTTCGCGAAGCCATTAAAATTATCCGCTTTGCGATATTCTTATACACGGGCCAATAAGTATTCACAATCGTTCGTTTCAGGCTTCACACTTTTTCTCATATACGATTTTTCTCCAAACATCCCTATCCTACCATACATCTCTTGCTTGTTTCACATCCATGCATCTTTCCATACAAGCTCTTGCGTTTTTACGGCTCTTTATATTCCTCCTCTTGAGGGTGTCATTCACACATTCTATCCATTCCTTCTTTGGTCTACCTCTGGGTAAACTGCCATTCGCCCTACTCAGATACACTTGCTTTGTTAATCTTCCTTCATCCATTCTCTCAACGTGACCGAACCATTTCTGCAAATTTCTTTCACTCTTATCAAGCAGCGACTCGCCGAAATCTAGTGGGGCTAGTGGGGCAAATTTTTGATGCGAGACCCTCTCTGTGCTCCAACCTCACGGAGTAGGGGAGCCTTGAAAAGCTGTGACGCACCAAAATAGAACAAGATAAGGACAGTAACTTTTCCATCGTTACCTCTAGGGACAAGAAGCCTAAGCCCACTAAGCTGACAGACAATGCTTCCTCCAGCGCCAGCACTTATCCAGAATGAGTTCCGTTTCTCGAACCGAGCAGTGAGACGTCAAGAACCTCAGCCGTCAGTATAACTATCATCTAATAGAATCTCGCAATTAAATAATATGAAGACTCAAGCTTCAACTCACATTCTCACAGCCAAATATTAGAGAAGAACAAAAATCACACCTATAAATGTCATTTTTGACGAACAAAACCATCCGTTTCCGGGCCTCCACAGTATTTTCAAGAATCGCTGTGAATTCGGTCCTCCTATTTTCAAGCGTAAGAACGTCTAAGCAGTCCACATCTCTTACGAAAAAATTATCGTGCTGTTTTCAAAGCACTAGCTGATCAGAGCTCTGAGAAGTGTCTCTACAAGAGTAATGTTTTGACTCCTTCTGTAAAGATTGTCATCAGGAATATACCTGAATCCCATCCTGATGATTTAGTTATTGCGGATCTTAAAAAGTAAGGTTTTGGAAACAACTCATGCACTATAGTGCAAAACGCTGTCACAAAGAACCTTCATCCAATGGTTATGATAAGAGTCTCTAACAATCAGGAAGTCGTAGAGCTCTTGGAAGTGAAAGTTTAGGTCTTCTGCCAAATTAGCATATAATTCAATAAAAAGACAGATAAGACCTAACAATGTTTTCATTGCAGAAGGTTCGAACATGTATTGGAAAATTGCCACACGATTTCAAGATGTGTCAAGTGTGGGGGAGCACTTAATTCTTCTGTGTGCGGGAAAACCACACAAGTACCGGCCACCTGTGCTAACTGCGGTGACAACCACACTCTCAATTATGAGGGGTTTCCCGAGTACAAGAGAGCTACTCAAAAATATGTGCAACAGCAAAGCCGTCAAACTTCCGAACTCAAGGCAATAATTCTCACCCATAAACTATTATTACTCATAACCATTTTAGTCTTGTACCAATACTCCCAAGAATGCACGAACGAACCTGTCTGAAACCCCCCGCCAAATATCATGGTCAGGGATTAGAAAAATCTGGTAGATTAAATATGTATATTAGAGATATAAGAGCCAAAGCCATGGAGGATCACCTCTTGTATACACTTGATCATAAATCAAAATTCTTGTATTAAACAAGATATCGGAATCCTGATTCATGAAATGTTCGTCAGACACGTACTTACGTATGATTGCACAATTCAGGGAGGAACTTCCAAGTTAGATGACCCGGCCGGGTTATGAGAGCTAATTCAAGAACCGGCCGAGTATCTATTCTTCAAACATAAGCCTTGAAATACTGGAAATCGTTTTTAATCACATGAAACGTTTTGACACGAAACTAAAAACTTACCAGGAATTTTCCTTTTTTTTTGAACACGATGCGCCAAAAACCTATTCATTTTACGCTTTCGTTGCACAGAAAAAGGCTTTTCGATTTTCCATCTCTCGCAAAATCTGCAGTTTTCTTCGTCGCCATTTTTTTACATCTATGTTTTGATCCTAGAGATGGCGGTATAGTCGAGCGGTATATTTTCGAACTCGTTGTTATTTTTGCTCTATAGTATCGATATGAATATTCTCACTACTCGAAAGTGATGACGATGGTCCCCGTGCAAATGGCTTTCCACTAGGTGTCCAAAATGATTTTCTACAGGAAGTTTTCTACAAATTGATATCCAAAGCGACCAGCATTACCTTCAAAAGTGATGACGATGGTCCCCGTGCAAATGGCTTTCCACTAGGTGTCCAAAATGATTTCCTACAGGAAGTTTTCTACAAATCGATATCCAAAGCGACAAGCATTACCTTCAAAAGTGATGACGATGGTCCCCGTGCAAATGGCTTTGCACAAGGTATCCAAAATGATTTTCTACATGAAATTTTCTACGAATTGATGTACAAAGTGACCAGAATTACCCTCAGATATGATGACGACGGTCCCTGTGCGAATGGCCATGCACTAGGTGTTCAAAATTATATTCTACAGGAAGTTTTCTACCAATTGACATCCAAAGTGACTAACATTATCCTCGAAAGTGATAACAATTGCCCCCGTGCAAATAGCTTCGCACTAGTGTCTGAAATGATAATCTACAAGAAGTTGGTCACTTTGGATAACAATTGGTAGTGAACTTCCCGTAGATTCTTATTTTGGGCACCTGGTGCAAAGCCAGAGTCACGGGGACCATCGCCGTCATTTTCAGGGCTTATAAAATTCATGAAATAGTAAAATAAATGTAAGATAATAATGAAAAAAGAAGTGAAATCCCTCACAAAACATGAAAAAATATTAGAAAAGAGCTTATTCATCGTGTTTTATCTCAAAAAATGAGTTAACGATATTTTAACCATACATGAATGTAACATGAGTTTTATTATAAGATATGGCCAATAGCCTTTTTTTCGATATTTTGGCCAAAATTGATTAGCGGCTCGCTGTAAAGTCAAAGCAATCTAACTTGCAAAATAAAATTTTTGTAATTTTCCCAATCTTCGAATCCGAAAACCCGGAAAACTCCATCAATTATCTTCTGTTTTAGAAATTTGTTTATGCTTCCAAAATTTACATAGTAATGCATGGGAAAATAACGATTACTCCTGACAGTGTGTGAATGTCTATAAGAATCATGAAAAATATAATTAATAGACGATACTGAATATTCTCGGACCAAAGTAAATCGTTCAGAACAAGTTTCTCCATGTCACTGCTGAGACCTATGACAAAAGACGATCCAAATCGGAGCATGCTGATATTTGATTCTCCGGTGACTATAATTTTAATCCTCTGCATAAATACCCAAAACCAAGAGACTTTATTCTCATCGCATTCACTCTCACCTCACGTACTAGTGGATTTTCGCTCGCTTGCGGTCCTTTCAGCTGTACATTAATTGTCCCTTTTGTTTCGTAGCATCATGCATCTACCTATCCCATAGCCCAACAATTCCCAGATAAGCAGACAAACGTCAACACCTCCTTGCTGATCCTCCCAGCTTCCTACATACAGGAGAGACCAAGTTCCTGCTCGTGACTGTCTTGGCGGCCGGGCTGCTTTGCAGCTCAGCCGCGCGTGATGATCAAGAACGTGGCTGGGCCTCACCAGAGGAGACGATGGCAATCGTTAATCGGCCCTCACATAGCTGTCTGTTAACATTTTTATAAGCTTTCGATCGACTCGCTTTACTGCACCAGTTCCAATGAGCTTGTCATCTCCTGAACTTGGGTCTTCTCTCCGCCGCCTGACATCATCTTCAAACATGTCAATTAGTCTTCTTCAGGACAATTTTGGTTAAAATGATAAATTTTCTTAGACGCAGTAAGATCAAACACCTTGGTGTTTCATCGAAGTCCAATGAAGAAATCATTCGTGATACCCTTCGGTGGTTATCCTTAGTTACTCCTTCACCGAATCCTCATGGGGGTTCCGCTATTGCACCCACCACGATCAAATTCCTTGGTACTTGATCAAGGAAATGCAAGAATAATTAACTTGTGATACTTCTCGGAGGTCATCCTGGTTGATCCTTACAGCTGACTCTTTCAGGGGACTTCGCGTCCCATACTTGAACACACTGCGATCATTCTCCGGTACTCGATGAAAACTTTGCCAAAGAATGAATTGTGACGCCCTTTGGGAAACATCCTCGTAAACATCTTTGTTGACGCTTCTTGGAAGATCCCTATTCTCACAGTGCAGTATGTCCAATCGAATTGACATGTGTTTTTGAACTAAAAGACGGTGTTGGAGAATATTAAAATCAGGATATTCCTAGAGACTTTATCATGCCGTCAAGCTACAGATAGACAAATCATCAGGCGAACAGACGAGAAAACATTATCGTTAAACAGTTTCCCCTGACTTGGAGGGCTCAGAACATCGAGAATGGTTGCAAACTGCATAGGTGAAAATCTACGTGAATCTAACGCCTCCCGTCATAAATGATAAGGATCTGAAAATTTAATTTGCCCGCTATATTAATGATACTATTTTTAATTGCTATACGATATTTTGAGAGGCAAAAAAAATGGATACAAAATTGCGACCGACCTATAATACAATATATTTAGATTAGATATTCATTCATTTTGAGCTTGGCAAGAAAAAAGTTTACGTATCTCGCTCTGAAAAGTGAGAACTAATTATTATTTTTATTTTGAGAGTAGCAGTGTTCGATCCAGACTTTTCCACTATTTATTGTATTTCGTATTTCGATTATAATTGTATTACGATTGTATTATATTATATATAATATAATATAATAAATAAAATATAATTGTATTATAATACAGTAAATTTAAGTTGTGTTATTTGTTTCCTTGAGGGGGGCCTCCTCCTGTAACGCGTCAAGAAATGGTCGTTTTTGGCGATTTTTTTCACTCAAAAAATGAAAATATACATGAATCATCTTTTGCATATATTTAGATACAGGTTTGAACTACAAAAAAAGTGCTTTTCATGAACAGTAAATTCCAAAAGGCAGACTCATGCAAGGTCGCGTATGACAGCTCGGTCAACTAGTTTTTTCGCAATCGTGTATCGCGATTTTCAAAACATGGTTTCGAGAAAACTGCGCCTGAGCACGCCGGTTCGAGGAACCATATCTCCCATTATACTCGGAGTTGAGCAATGGAACTTTGGGATCGTATTCAGAACACGACTCAATCGATCCATGGAAAATTTTTTTTCTCCAAATTTTGCAGGAGAAGGCCCCCTAAATACTCAGCGTTTTTTAAATTAGCACGAACGTAATAGGACGAAATAGATTTTTTAAGATCATCAACTACTTCCGGAGTGTAAATAATAACATTCTTCTTAAACGTTGGTCGCGGCAGGGTACATAAATAATTGAACCTCTCCGGATCAAAAGGGGATACGCGTGGATTCAGCCTGAGAAGTATTGTCCTGAATGTCAA